>CM017197.1:37846563-37864063 GCA_004837865.1 Musa balbisiana
ACAAAACATACAACTCCCTTTGGTATGTGAATCATAGACCCCCCAGCGGAACTCTAGTGGGGATCAGGATCCAATCGGTATCTTAACATAACCTTGAGGTACTCGAGCAATCATATTCAGCTTGTAAAGCTAGACAACTCTTGCCAATCACAACTCTTTGTGATTTTTGTCCTATTCAGCCTCTGAACCACCATAGCCTCAAGGGACTCGATCAACCATAATGTTTGGTTAAGTCATTACCATTATTACAAGATGAGTTTGATTCGATGATATACCATCGAGAGACTCGACTAAGCATACAATATCCTCGGGTCACCGGTGACATCTTTATGTCGTAGGCAAGATATTGAATTATGAAATAGGTGAGCCTCGAGGGACGTGACTAACTCAATTTACATCGGGAATCGATTCTTACCTATAATAATAGAAGGTCACATGGGTCAATCTAATTATCTCACGTTTACCAACCTAATATTATCGAAAGAGGAGATTTTAATTTAGTCTCCTATGACATGTCATATGCATATGTATTTAATATATATCGACATCACAAGCAAAATTTATATACATATTTAGTAGATATATTAGTGATCACACATCATATGAGCAATCACATCATATGATAATGGGCCACAACCTAATGTGATCAGGCTTGAGCCAGTGCAACCAATCACTTATATCAAGATCTATGTGTATAGTGGTATATATCCATGCTATATGATTATCCATCTTGTCATCGTCGGTTCCATTAGCATCTCCTTGCGTCGCAATCATCCATCATGACCTCATGAATCCTACTATCAAAGAGAAAAATTGGAGGCTTGTAGGCCCCAATAATAATAATAATTACATCATATATACACACACATCACACGGCCCATGATCATCCGTCTATATCATACATCTGTTAGGATCAAGAGCGGCACTAAGAGGGGGGGGTGAATTAGTGCAGCGGTAAAAATGTCGGTTTCATAAAATCTTCATACGATAAAAACCGAACTTAGAAGATAACTTGAAATCTCATGTTTGTAAATGTATTGAAGGTAGTAAGCAAGTAAAGAGGTTTGTAGTAAGGTAAATTGCACAAGAGAAACACAAACCGATTTATAGTGGTTCGGTCGTCATCGACCTACATCCACTCCTCTAATTCCTCTTCTATCGAGGCCATCGGCATCCATTATCGATCTTCTTTCAATGGGCGAAGATCAACTACCCTTTTACACCCCTCTTCTCCTTTTTACGGGTTTAGGAGATAACCCTTACAAACACTCACTCCTCTCTTAAACAGAAATCTAAACTTAGAGTAGAAGATGAGGATTCTCAAGAGATTGCAATAGCGTTTTCTCACTTTTGAATTCTCTATGCTTGTCTGTTTTACCCAGGGATAAGAGGCATATTTATATGCTTCAAGTGGATTCAAACTTAGAGACTAAAAACATCTCATCTCGGGTTTCCTAAGTGCAAGCGGTACCACCGCCTGTGTTGGGTAGTACCACCACCCATTAGTTCTGACACTAGGTGGTACCACCACCCAGATTGGTGGTACCATTGACTGCAGCCTCTTGGAGACTATGTATAGGCGATACCACTGCCTGACACAATCTTGGAAAATGTGCCACGACGGTGCCATCTATTGGGTCACTGTTTGGGCCTTTCATTGGGCCGAACACAATCCTTACATGGGCCCAACTGGCCCTAATTAGGTTGGCCCAAATCCAAACTCAATTACGTGCTAACTATGAAATCTAAGGCATACTTAAGCTAAACAAGTCCCTATGTCTTAGTTTCTTCCGGCGATCTTCCGGCGATCTTCCAATGATCTCTCGGCAATGTTCCGGTGAACTCTTGGCAAGTTCCTAGACTTTACGACGATCTTCTTAGTGAGTTCCGATGAGCTTCTTCCGGTAAGCTCCTGGACTTCTCGGTTGGTTCCTGCAGAACTTTCGATGAACATCCGGACTTCCGACGAACTCTCGAACTCCCAATAAAATCGCATCCTTGACTCCGGGACTTCATTATACTTTATGTCCTGCTATCGTAGTTAATCTTGCACATGTAAAAATGCACTTTGATCTAGACAATTAATACTAAGCATTAATCATGTTGTCCGGCATGTCATTGGTCCCTCGACGCTTCATCTAATTCTTCGGCGCATCGTCCTCTCTTGTGGCCTATTGCCCAATCAATCAGTTGACTCCGCAACTCCGATATCCTTGGTGCAATATCTGCTCTTCTTGGCTTGATACTCGAATCTAAGGCCCGAAGCCTTCTGTCGATACGTCGACCGATCCTCCGGCTCGACGTCCAATCTTCTGACATGTTTTCCTCCAACACAACATGATTCTTCCTGCTTTAATTATCTTTCCCTAATCGAAGCATCCTGCATCACTCAAAACATAGATTAACATAAACACTTATTAATTGGTTTCATCATCAAAATACGAGATTTAACAATCTCCCCCTTTTTGATGATGACAACCAATTGATGACGGAGTTAAAACAAACATTCGGAGTTTAAACAAACTCCCACAATCAATATACCATATTGATAGAACCTTAAATTCAAGCTGAATTCAAGTCATTACAAATTTCATTATGAATATTTACAATACGTCATCATGCATAACATGATCATACTTCTCCTCCTTTGTCATCAACAAAAAGGAGAAGTCCAATTCTCATGTGTTTAGAAGTACAAATTCAAATCATTACATATTAAACATAATTTCCATTTTGATCATTACGCAAGATAGCAATAATTAAATATGTGCAAGTTTAGCATTTTTTCTTCTTAAGATAGGCAAGATAACACTTCTTTGTAATGTTCAAGATAGCAAGTTCTACATCATGCAAGCTAGCAAATTAGAGATATTTAAGAAAGCAACTCTTGCTTCTTGAAATATGCAAGTTGCAAGCTAGCAAAATTTTACATTATTTTACAACATACAAGCTAGCAATTTGACAAGTGTTGCTTCTCCTTGAAGTATGAAGGCTAGCAAGCTTTTGAAAAATAATACAAGATAATAAGCTAGCAAGATACAATATTTTACATGAAGCAAGCTACATAAAGTACGTTTGCATCTTCTCTTTAGATGTGCTAGCAAACAAGAAAATTTTTTTCCTTACAATTTGTGAGCTAGCAAGCTAGCTATCTCCCCCTTTGTCATTGTCAAAATTGTAGGGGAAAAAAATAATGCAAGATAACTAGCTAGCAAGCTAGCTATCTCCCCATTTGTCATTGTCAAAAAGAAGGGAAAAATATAATTTTGTATCTCTTTTTTCCTTTATAACAATTTTCAAATCATGACAAAGGATAAATAACAAAGATGAAAAATTCAAGTTATGAATGTCAAAACAATTTTTCATCAGTAATATTTCATCATTGCATACATCATTATCATAAGTTGAAGTATAGCATGCATAATACCAAATCATCATGTATATTTTCAAAATATAAAATGTATGATTCCAAATCATCATTCATAATTGCATCAATATTTCAATCATTATTTCAATCATCAAAAATGAAAGATCAAGTCTAAAATTCAAGAGATCAAGATCATAATCCGAAAAATGTATAAGAAGAATTTATGCATTTTGGAAGATCTAACATGTCTAAGTTTCTCATTTAAGCTAGCAATTTTCTTTCTCCCCTTTTGTCATTCTAAACAAGAAGAAGAAGGGAAGAATATTATGGTATAGAATATTTCAATTATTTCAAGGCAAACAAGCCATAAATACAAAGAAATCATGCCATGAAAGATAAGACCACTTGAATACCAAAAGACATGATTCATATAGTAAATCTCTTCTTTAAATAAATAACGAAAAGAATTCTTAGAAGATCATGATATAGATAAAATTCAATCAATCTTGTAGGAGAACAAGATATTAATTCATGCATATAAAATCTCTCAATTCATTATGAATTATAAAAATTGTAATTCCGAAAAATCATGATTCATTTAGAAAATATCCTCTTAAGAAAATACCAAATAGAATCGTAGGAGAACGATCAATGAATAATCTTAATTCATAATAAATCTTAATTTGTAAATATCAAGAAACCAAGATCATGATTTGGATAAAAATTTATTCAAATTTAAATCATCAAAATCACTTTCATAGTTCAAGAGATTCAAAATAGTATAAATAGATTTATCAATCTCTTATCGAAAAATCAATAGAGATGGAAAATGTATTCCTCCTTCTTTTTTATATGTGTTTTATTTTAAGTGATTGATTTCATATAAGTATGCTCAAGTTTTTTTATATGAAAACAATACATCAGAGTTTAAAATCGAAAGAGCAAATCTCATCATAGATATCACCATAATAAAAATCATCATTATTTCAACTCATCATGCATAATTTTAAATATAAAATCATCAAGCATGATACTTACATTATTTCATATAAACATGCCTTCTTCATTTATGCCAAATCAAAGTATATATCATTTTTAAAATCGAAAAAGCAACTTTCAACACGGTACCAACCGATAAGCCATAAATCATAAAAAAAATATCATGCATAATTTTGAAATATAAATTTAAGCATGATCATTTTGCATAAAATAAAATCATCAATTATGGTATCAAAACATTTAATATTTCATTACATAATTACATCATTATGCATCATCGAAATTGATTTCATAAAGCATTTTCCATCAAGATCATTTTGTTTGTTGTAGTCATGCATTTTTCTTTTTAGGTGAATCTAACTTTTCAAGCTTAGTTTTTGATACAAAATCCATGTATCATCATTAAGCATGATATCAAACTTCTTAATATTTTTATTAAGATATCAAGCATGGTTTCAATCAAAATTGAAAATTATCAAGATACATATTATTTCTTCTTGAAAAACATTCATAGGATTATCATTAGATTGAATCTAACATTTTATTTCATTAACAAAAAATATGTAATTTTTATTATCATTTTCAAAATTACTAGCATGATCATAATTTTTACATTTTCATTTTTAAACATGCAATTTTTAAGAAAAATAATTATTTTAAACTAAATTAAAATTAATTCATGAAAAGCATCATGTAATTTCGAAATAAATCAAAGGCATTTTGATTACCACATCGTCGAAAGCCATTAAGGCATAGTTTGCCACCTCGCCTTTATTGATTTTCTCCTCGTCTTCAGATGAGCTCGATTCATCCCAATTTGTATGCTTCTTCTTGCATTCATAGCAAGTAGTTGCATTCTTTTTGTTCTTTAATTTTTGTTTCATTAATTTTTTGAATTTTATGAGCAGTTCAAGTTCACCTTCACTTGAGCTTATGCTCGAGTGGTCTTCATGTATTCTAAGTTCAAAATCCTTCCTATTCTTTGGAAGGTGGTTCTCATATTCGTCAAGTGCCACATTAATCATTTCGTAGGTCATTAAAAACCCAATTAGTTCTTCAATTGGAAAATAGTTCAAATCTTTTGATTCTTGCATTGTCATTACTTTCGAATTCCAATTTTTAGAAAGAGATCTTAAAATCTTGTTAACGAGTTCAAAATTCGAAAAGCATTTGCCAAGAGCTTTTAAACCATTGACGACATCCGTAAAACGGATGTACATGTCAACAATGGTTTCGCTCGGCTTCATTCAAAAAAGTTCAAAATCATGCATCAAAAGATTAACTTTAGACTCTTTAACTCTATTCATGCCTTCGTGTGTGATTTCAAGGGTGTGCCAAATATTGAAAGTCGTTTCGCAAGTACAAACCTGATTAAATTCGGTTTTATCTAAGGCGCAAAATAAAGCATTCATAACCCTAGCATTTAAAGAAAATATCTTCTTCTCCAAATCATTTCAATGGTTCATTAGAAGAGAAGATATTTGAACCAAATTCGACTATGTATCATAAATCGAGATTCAACGAAAGTAAGAAAACTCTCATTCGAGTTTTCCAATAAGTGTAGTCCGTCCCATTGAAAAAGGGAGGACGATTGAGAGAGTAACCCTCTTGAAAGCTGAAAAGAGTCATTTCTATTTGGGTGTTAAACCAAATTAGAAAATGAGGCTCTGATACCAATTGTTAGGATCAAGAGCGGCACTAAAAGGGGGTGAATTAGTGTAGCGGTAAAAATGTTGGTTTCGTAAAATCTTCGCACGATAAAAACCGAACTTAGAAGATAACTTGAAATCTCATGTTCGTAAATGTATTGAAGGCAGTAAGCAAGTAAAGAGGTTTACAGTAAGGTAAATTGCACAAGAGAAACGTAAACTGATTTATAGTGGTTCGGTCACCATCGACCTACATCCACTCCTCTGATTCCTCTTCCGTCGAGACCACCGGCATCCACTATCGATATTCTTTCAACGGAGGAAGATCAACTACCGTTTTACACTCCTCTTCTCCTTTTTACGAGTTTAGGAGACAACCCTTACAAGCACTTACTCCTCTCTTAAATAGAAATCTAAACTTAGAGTAGAAGAGGAGGATTCTCAAGAGATTGCAACAGCGTTTTCTCACTTTTGAATTCTCTGTGCTTGTCTGTTTTACCCAGGGATGAGAGGGGTATTTATAGGCTTCAAGTGGATTCAAACTTGGAGCATAAAAACATCTCATCCCGGGTTTCCTGGGTATAGGTGGTACCACCGCCCAGCAATTCTGACATTGGGCAGTACCACCACCCAAACTGGTAGTACCACCACCTGTAGCCTCTCAGAGACTATGTCTGGGCGGTACCACCGCCTAACACAGTCTCGGAGACTGTGCCACGACGGTGCCACCTATTGGGTCACTATTTGGGCCTTTCATTTGGCCCAACACAATTCTTACATGGGCCTAACTGGCCCTTAATTGGGTTGGCCCAAATCCAAACCCAATTACGTGCTAACTACGAAATCTAAGATATACTTAAGCTAAACAAGTCCCTATGTCTTAGTTTCTTTTGGCAAACTTCCGACGATCTCTCGGCAGTGTTCCGGCGGACTTCCGGCAAGCTCCTGGACTTTACGACGATCTACTTGGCAAGTTCCGTCGAGCTTCTTCCGGCAAGCTCCTAGACTTCTTGGCTGGTTCCTGTAGAACTTCCGACGAACGTCTGGAATTCTGATGAACTCTCGAACTCCCAACAAAATCGCATCCTTGACTCTGGGACTTCGTTTTACTTTATATCTTGCTATCGTAGTTAATCCTGCACATGTAAAAACACACTTCGATCTAGACAATTAATACTAAGCATTAATCATATTGTTTGGCATGTCATTGGTCCCTCGACGCTTCGTCCAATTCTTCGGTGCATCGTCCTCTCTTGCGGCTTATTGCCCAATCGGCCAATTAACTCAGCAACTCCGATATCCTTGTCGCAATATCTGCTCTTCTTGGCCCGATGCCCGAATCCATGGCTCGAAGCCTTCTGTCGATACGTCGACCGATCTTCCGGCTCGACGTCCAATCTTCTGACATAAACACTTATCAACTGGTTTCATCATCAAAATACAAGATTCAACAACATCACATGTACATATCATTATATAGGACTATTAGATAAATAATAATAGTTAATTAAACCATTTAATTAACTAATATTTTTAAAAAATTTGAGACATGCAAGGAATTTTTTAAATTATGAAGGGTATTTAGGTAATTTAGATAGAGGAAAGTTTTAAAATTTAAAGGGGTAAAACTATCTTTTGTCTAAAAACCTAATTCCCTTCTCCTTCTCCCTTACTTTGTTGCGACCGTCGCCACCCTACTGATCACAACCACTATGGGGGGGCGGGGGCGCCACCCCTGCCCGTAGGCGGCACCACCCATGTGAGCGGGCACCCGTATGGGCATTGCTACAGGTGACAACCGAAGGGCATGTGGGCACTATGCCCGCATGGAGCGCCTGCAAGCAATGTGCCCGCATGCAGCTCTTACGGGTGGTCACCCCTGCAAGCAAACACCACTACGGGAACTGTGTCCACAAGCAATGCCCTGCGAGTGCCACCACAGGGGTAACGCTTGCGCGGAAGCAGCTTTGCTTGCGGGTAGCTGGCTGCCTATGGTTGCAACTACGTGCAGCAACAATTGCTGTGCCCACAGGCACCGCCCTTACGATCGCCGCTACGGGTGACCTGCCTACATGTAGATGGTAGCCAAGGCTACCATTTGCAAGGGCAGCAACAGTTAGTACCCTTTCTTGCTTTTGCGTCAATGATTTTGACGTCAAAAGCCTTTCTCAAACACAACACACATAATTCAAAACCAATCTTTCACATAAACAACTTGACTCTAATACTGCTATAGGGAAATATAGGGGCAATATCACATACACAACGGAAGAATATAAAACAAAAAATAAAATTTCTTAAAAGGTATTCATCATCGTGCGAAGATTAGTGCACAAAACCCGCGAAACTGAAAATCATGTGTGAGATAGTTATATTACCTATGGAGATCGTATATTCCTAAAATTCAAAATATATGTAGGAGAGGATGAAGGAGGTCAAGCGTCATCCTCTCTAGTGGTGATCCACACAGTAGGGGTTGGAAAGACACTCCTTAAATTACTGGCCAAATCTCTACACCTACTATTTGAGGAGGAGAATGGGAGAGGAGAATAGGAGGTGACCACCAAGAAACCCTAGTCTATAACCCTTTAATTCTCTCATATTTATAGAGGCCCCATGTCAACTTAACTCTAATGGATCATATCCTTTTAGGTATTGGATCTTCATCCAACTACCCAACCCTCTTAGATTAGTGAATCTCTATCCAATAATATTTCATTAGCTCTTATTGAAAATCATTCATATAATCCAATAATTCAGGGGCTTATTGGATATCCAATAAAATAGGGGCTCCAACGGATATCTCATGTTCGAATCTCTACTCGTCGCAACATCTACCATATGAGTGTGACCCTCTAGGCCCAAAATCGAGCTGTTTGTGAGTCATATCTATCAGAACTCCTTCTGACTTAGTGAATTATTATCTCCATAATAACTCACTCGATTCATCGACAGTAGACGTACTAGTCCACAACGTCGTAGTCCCCATACAATATAGGGAATTCCAATCCTTTAGACCAATCTATTATCAGTTACCATATACATATAGTCCCTCATATTGAATCTTAGATTTTGATGATGAAACCAATTGATAGTGTGTATAATTTGATCTGTGTTTTAAATGATGTAGGAAACTTCGATCAGGGAGAGATAATTAAGGTAGGAAGAATCATATTGGGCTAGAGTGGAATATGTCAGAAGATTAGATGTCGAGCTAGAAGATCGGTCGATGTATCGACAAAAGGCTTCGGGCCATGGGTTCGAGCATCGAGCCAAGAAGAGCGAAAATTACACCAAGGAAATCAGAGTTGCAAAGGTGAACTGGCCGATTGGGTAATAAGCCACAAGGGAGGATAATACGCCGAACAATCGGACAAGGCATCGATGAACCAATGACATACCGGACAATATTTGATTAGCTTTGTAATAATTGTCTATATCAAAATAGGCTTTAGAAGTAATTGGGTTGGAATTGGACCAACTCAATTAGGGGCCAATTGGGCCCAAGTTTGGGTTGTATTGGGCCAAGTGAAAGGCCCAAATAGTGACCCAATAGGTGCCACTATCGTGGCACAATCTCTAAGACTGTATTAGGCGGTGGTACCACCCAAACACAATCTCTGAGAGACTGTTAAGTAGTGGTATCGCCAGACTAGGTAGTAGTACCGCCCAGTTGTAGGGTGTCAAGCAGTGGTATCGCTAGTACCCGAAAACCAGGGATGAGACATTTTTAGGCTCCAAGTTTGAATCCACTTGAGGCCTATAAATACCCCTCTCATCCCTAGTTAACATACATAAGTATAGGGAGTTTAAAAGTGGGAAAACACTATAGTAATCACTTGAGAGATCCCCTCCTCTAATTCTAAGTTTAGAATTCTATTTAGAGAGGAGTGGGTGCTTGTAAAACGTTGTCTCCTAAACCAGAGAAAAGGAGAAGAGGGGTGTAAAAGGGTGGTTGGTCTTCGCCTATTGAAGGAAGATCATTATTGGATGCTGGTGGCCTCAACGGAAGAGGAATCGGGAGGGGATGTAGGTCATGAACTACTTTACCATCTTATTGCTTTCACTACACTCCCTTATGCTTTCAAAGTTAAGTATTTCCTATACGGGCTTTGTTGAAATATTTTTTAATCGAAACAAAATATTTTTTGGAATCGACGTTTTTACTGCTATATTAATTCACACCCCCCCCCCCCCCCCCCCCCACCCCCCCTCTTAGTGCTAACTCATTCCTAATAATTTGTATCAAAGCTACGTTATTTCTTGTTTGGTTTAACACCCAAGAGAAATGGCTCTTTTCGACTTTCAAGAGGGCTTTTCAATCGTTCATCCTCCCATGTTCAATAGGATGGACTATACTTATTGGAAAACTCGAATAGCCTTTGAGCAACAATTTGGAGGAAAGAACCCCTATAGAGTTCCAAGGAGGCTGATGCCCTAAAGAGATCAACTCCAAGCTTAGAATCTGCAAGGGTTCTAACAATTGGTATCTGAGCAGTGTTCTTGGCATCTCGCTGCCCTTCCACAGCCATCCATCAGCCCTCCACAACTGCCCAAAGCAATTCCCACAATTGCTTAAAAGGTCATCGCCGAACTCTACCATCATCTCCACCACTACGGATCATCCTTTGATCTCCTCATGAATTGCAACAGATTCTGGTTTCCTACCTTACTATTGCTACAATTTAATTATCCTTATTCGAAAATCAAAAAAAAAATATTCCTATATTGTTGCATAAACTTTTCGTTATAAAGTTTTCATCTCTACGACGAAAGATACATTGCAGAATTCCAACCGCATAGCAATATTTATTTGATCTTGTTACTACATTTTTTCTATCTAAATCTCTATGAAATTTTTATGATAGCTTTAACACTTCCTAATAGCATATTTCCCTTTGGTTTTGTCAAAAAATTCTCAATATAAACCATTGATCTTTTACGTCCAAACTGCTATACTTAAAAATCTGCACTATAAAATTTCAGCCATATAGCACAGTTTGTTTGATCTTGTTACTATATTTTTTCTATCCAAAACTCCACAAAATTTTTATGATAGCTTTAACACTCCCTAATAGCATATTTCTCTTTGGTTTTGTCAAAAAATTATCAATATAAACCATTGATCTTTTACGTCTAATCTACTATACTTGAAAATCTGTACTATAAAATTCCAACCGCATAGCATAGTTTGTTTGATCTTCTTACTATATTTTTTTTGCCCAAATCCCTACAAAATTTTTATGACAGCTTTGACACTTCCTAATAGCATATTTCCCTTTAGATTTGTTAAAAAATTTTCAACATAAACTATTAATCTTTTATGTCCAAACAGCTATACTTGAAAATCTACACTGTAGAACTCTAACCACATAGCACAGTTTGTTTGATCTTGTTACTATATTTTTTCTATCTAAATCTCTATGAAATTTTACGACAGCATTGATGCTTCCTAACAGCAGATTTCTCTTTAGTTTTATTAAAAAATCCTCAAAACAAACAACTGATCTTTTACGTCCAAACTGCTACACTTTAGATGTAAAAATCTGCTACAGTACCTTTTCATGATCCTCAATTCTTCCGAACCTTCCACCACCCATGCCATTAACTCGTCAATAGAAAAAGACAAGGACATCTTGTTAGAACCCTTGCAGATTCTAAGCTTGGAGTTGATCTCTTTAGGGGATCAGCCTCCTTGGAACTCTATAGGGGTTCCTTCCTCCAAATTGTTGCTCAAAGGCTAGAGAAAATATTTATCTATTGCTTGACAAAAGAGGATGAATATATGGTTATTTATAGGGTTTCTAAACCCCAACTCCTAATATGACTCCTACTCAAGACTTCTACTCAATTAAGACTCCTACTCAAGACTCTTATTCCACTACAACTCCTAATGCTTCTTTAAGAATCACTCTCCTAACCCTAGCCAGCCTCTTCACCTCTTTAATAGGAATCGACTAGGTAGGTTTTACATGAATGGCCCTTTCAATGAAACTCAATTTAGGACTCTCCTAGCGAGAGTTCTAACAGACCCGCCCTCTTCAAATCAGCCTTATCCTCGAGGCTAGCGATTCATAAATTCTGGGAATTTGATCTTCAAGTCATCATAGTTCTCCTATGTGGCATCTTCTGTTGGTAGGTTCACCCACTGTATTAGCACTTCAGTAGTGGGTCATCATCATCGATCACGATTTATTGATCAATAATGGCACTTGGTTGGGTCTAGAGTTCTCCTTGGGTAGTCATATCTGGTAGATGGCTTTGGGATATCTCATTTTGTCCCAGCTTCAGCTTTAAACATGATACATGGAAGACTGAATGGATTCATGAGCTTGCGGGTAAGTCCAATCTATATACTACCGCTCCGATGTGCTCCAAAATTTAGTAGGGTCTATAGAACTGAGGTGAAAGCTTCACAGATGCTTTGGTCTGAATTGATGTTTGCTTGTATGGTTGGAGTCATAGGAAGACCCAATCTCTTACTGAAAATTCTCTTTCACCTTTGTATTAATCATATTGTTGTTTTATCCTTGCTTAAGCTACAGTGATATTAATTTTTAGCGACTTTGGCATTTTGTCTCTGTCTTGTAGTTCCCTCTTAATATCCTTTAGGAAGTCGCTGGTTAAAAATGAAACAACCAAAAATTCAGCTTGCTCGGGTAGTCGTGAAAGCGCATCTGCAACAACATCCTCTTTCCCCCTTTTGTAAGTTATTTCATAATCATATCCAAGAAGCTTTGTTACCCATTTTTGTTACTTAGGAGAAGATATCTTCTGCTTTAAGAAATATTTTAGGCTTTTATGGTCGGTCTTGATTTAAAAGTGTCGCCCGATCAAGTATAGTCTCCATTTGGTCACTACATACATAATCGCGAGCATCTCCTTGTTATAAATAGTCATCTTGAGATGGAAATAAGATAATGCCTTACTGGTATATGTGAGGGTACAACCAACTTGCATTAGTATAGCACCAATTCCGACTCTGGAGGCTTTGGCTTCAATAACAAAAATCTTATCGAAGACAAGTAGTGTTAGTACGGGCGTTGTCGTCATTATGGCCTTAAGTTTATCGAAGGTAGTGGTGGCTTTGTTCGACCATTGGAAAGCATCCTTTTTAGCAGAGAAGTAAGGTGTGCACTGATTCTTTTCATAGATTTTCATAAACTTTTGGTAGTAGCCTATTAAACCGAGAAAGCCACATAGCGATTTTATGTTCCTCAGGGTTGGCCAATTTTGCATTGCTTCAATTTCGGAAGGATCCACTACCACACCTTCCTCTGATATGATATGCCCCAGATATTCCACCTTTTGTTGAAGAAAGCTACACTTCGATTTTTTGACCAAAAAAACAAGTTCTCGTAAAATCATTAAAATAAGTCGTAAGTACTGAAAATTACTTTCAAGAGAAGGGCTAGAAATAAGGACATCGTCGAAGAAAACCAGCACAAACTTATGAAAATAATTCTGAAAGATATTATTCATAAGGCTTTGAAAGGTGAAGGGAGCATTGGAGAGACCAAAGGGCATTACCAAAAATTCATAGTGGTCGTTGTGTGTTTAAAAGACGATTTTTGGTATGTCTTCTTTGCACACTCATCTTTGATGATACTCAGATCGAAGGTCCAGCTTTGTGAAGACTCATGCTCCCTTTAATTCATCAAGCAATTCATCTACTATTGGAATAGGGTATTTGTCCTTGATAGTTATGCTATTGAGAGCTCAGTAATCAACACACATTTGCCATGTTTCGTCCTTCTTTCGTACGATGAGCACCGGTGAAGAGTAGGGGCTGCAACTTGGTCGAATAGTTCTTGTTTCAAGAATCTCATTTACAAACCTTTCAATTTCATCCTTCTGAAGATGTGGATACTGATATGCCCGAGTATTTACAGGAGGTTTGCCCAGAAGAATTGGTATAGAATGATCATGTTGACGGGTAGAAGGTAGGTTGCACGGTTCGTCAAATATATCTGAAAATTTAAAAAGCAAAGGAAGTAGGTTTGGATCTTCAAATTCTGTTAGCTCTCCCTTAGTTTGCTGCTCAAGTTGTACTAAAATGCCAATGCATACTTTGTGCAAAACCTTCTCCATTCATTGTGTTCAAATCATCATTACGTCGCCCCCACGTTTCGCATGCAGTATCACATGTTTCCCTTTACTGTAAAATCTCATAATTAGTTTCACAAAGTTTCAGGAAATATCACCTAATGTCATCAGTCATTCAATGCCGAGCACGGCCTTAACGTCAAACCTGCTGCAATTTTCGATAGTTAAGGCCATTCGGACAACAACCTTGTTGTTCATAAAATTATTAGTGCTCCTAGTGTCAATAAGAATAGTGATAGGTTGTTGCTTCAGAAGTCCTCCCACTTTCATCGTATGCGGGTTTGCGTAACCAGTAAGGGCATGCATCGTACTATCAATTGGCTATTGTTCTTCATCCGTGACCACTTCCTCATGCTCTTGGACCTCCTCCTCCATGTCTTCAAGTGGTTCAATCAGTAGGAGATGGCCCCTTTTATAGTGATGATCGTGGTTCCACGGCTCGTTGCAATGCCAACAAAGACCCTTTGTTGATCGGTCACATAGTTCTTTTCTTGTCAATTTTTTTGGCAGCGAAGGATGGCTAGGAGTAGAAGGAGGTTTATATGCTATGGGCCTAGGAGAAGTTCTCATCCTCTGAGTATCTTGGTTGAGCCGTTCTTCTTGTATTCGGGCGAAAGAAATCACAATTGTCACAGTATGGGGCTACCGCGCCTTAACCTCCCCTTTTATCTCTGGCTTGAGTCCTTCGATGAATGTACCTAACAATTAACGGTCAGTCTAATCATGAGCAAGGTAGGATATCTTCTCAAACCTGGTTTGATACTCTTAAATTGTAGAGGTTTGTCGAATCTTTGTGAGTTGGCCATCAATATTTTCGTACCTCGTAGGTCCGAAACGATTCAATAGTACGTTCTTAAATAGATTCCACGTCATAGCCCCATGATTGTATTCCAACCAATTGTACCATTGAATAGCATCTCCTTCAAGGTGGATAATAGTAATTTCCACCATAGCATCATCCGACATTCGGTAGTAGTGAAAGTAATGTTCGGCGCACGAAATCCACCCCGTCGGGTCTCCTTCTTCCCATTGTGGGAAGTCCACCCTCATGCATGGCTAAAGCATGTCGGAGGGCTGTCCTTCCTTCTCTAGAGGTCTCTTTGAACCCTCTCCTTGTTGCAATTCGGTTGGACTCGACGGTTGTCCAATTCTGAATTCTGCAAACAAAGCATGTAATTTGTCCTCCAAGCATGATTCAAGCTGTGATTCAATCCGAGAATCCAATACTTCAAATTTGACATCAATTGGATCTTAAGAAGCCATAGCATATACCTATATATCATAGATGTCTCTGTCATTTTTTTTTTTTGATGAGTTAATGGCATGGGTGATGGAAGGTTCGGAAGAATTGAGGATTACGGAAAGGTACTATAGTAGATTTTTACTTCTAAAGTGTAGCAAATTAGACGTAAAAGATCAATTATTTGTACTAAGAATTTTTTAACAAAACCAAATGAAAATCTGCTATTAGGAAGTGTCAATGCTGTCATAAAATTTCATAGAGATTTGGATAGAAAAAATATAGTAACAAGATCAAACAAACTATGCTATGCGGTTGGAATTCTACAGTGCAGATTTTCAAGTATAGCAGTTTGGACATAAAAGATCAATGATTTATATTGAGAATTTTTTAACAACACTAAAGGAAAATCTGCTATTAGAAGGCGTCAAAGTTGTCATGAAAATTTCGTAGAGATTTGGATAGGAAAAATGTAGTAACAAGATCAAACAATCTATGCTATGCAGTTTGAATTTTACAGTGTAGATTTTCTAGTATAGCAGCTTAGATGTAAAAGATAAATGGTTTATACTGAGAATTTTTTGACAAAACTAAAGGAAAATCCACTATAGGAAGTGTTAAAGTTGTCATAAAAATTTTATGGAGATTTGGATAAAAAAAATACAGTAATAAGATTAAACAAACTGTACTATGCGGCTAGAATTTTGTAGTGCAGATTTTAAAGTATAGTAGTTTGGACATAAAAGATCAATGGTTTATATTAAGAATTTTTTGACAAAACTAAAGAGAAATCTGTTATAAGAAAGTATCAAAGCTATCATAAAAATTTCGTAAAGATTTGGATAGAAAAAATGTAGTAGCAAGATCAAACAAACTGTGTTGTGGTTGGAATTTTGCAATGTATCTTTCGTTGTAGAGATGAAAACTTTGCGACAAAAAGTTTATGCAGTAATATAGGAATATTTTGCTTTTTTGGATTTTCAAATAAGGATAATTAAATTCTAGCAGTAGTAAGGTAAGAAACCAGAACCTGTTGCAATTCACGGGAAAATCAAAGGATGATCCGCGATGGTGGAGATGATGGCGGAGTTCATCGATGATCTTTTAAGCAATTGTGAGAATTGCTTTGGGCGGCTATGGAGAGTTGATGGATGGCTGTGGAAGGGTAGCGAAACGCCAAAAATGCTGCTCTGATACCAAGTGGTAGAACTCTTGCAGATTCTAAGTTTGGGGTTGATCTCTTTAGGGGATCGACCTCCTTGGAACTCTATAAGGATTCCTTCCTCTAAATCGTTGCTCAAAGGGTGCAAAAAATATTCGTCTATTGCTTATAAAAAGAGGATGAATATATGATTATTTATAGGGCTTCTAAACCTCAATTCCTAATAGGACTCCTACTTAATTAGGACTCCTAATAGGACTCCTACTCAAGACTCATATTCCTTTACAACTCCTAATGCTTATCTACGAAATACTCTCCTAACCCTAGCTGGCCTCTTCACCTCTTTAATAGGGGTCAGCTATGTATGTTTTACTCAATGTAGGACTCTCCTAGCTAGAGTCCTAATAGTATCCCCTACCCAGAATTGATAATTTGTTTGAATAATTGTAGGGTGCACAAGTCTTCTCCAAGATTGACTTGAGGTTAGGTTACTATCAATTGAAGATCAAGAAAGAGGATATCCCAAAAATAACTTTTAGAACTCTATATTATCACTATAAATTCTTGGTAATGCCTTTTGGTTTGACTAATGGCCCCACAGCTTTTATGGAACTGATGAATAGGAAATTTCAACTACTCTTGGATGACTATGTAATTATATTCATATTGGGAAATCTTGGGGTGACATCACATGCACAGAGGAAGAACGGAAAACAAAATCCCCAATTCCCAAAGATATATTTGTCATCGTGCGAAGATTAGTATGCAAAATCCACGAAACTTAAAACTATGTATAAGATATATTATGTTATCTAGGGAGATTGTATATCCCTGAATCCATGCAGATCTCTAGGAGAAGGTGAAGAAGGTCAAGCGTCCTCCTCTCTAATGGTGATCCACATAGCAGGGCTATAACGATGCTCATCAAAACTCCGGGTCTGCTTTGAGGTGGAGAGGGGGAGAAGAATATAAGAGAC
>CM017197.1:37874063-37909063 GCA_004837865.1 Musa balbisiana
TATATCTCATATATCTATCAGGAGGATGGGATACTATGTCGGATATATGTAAAGTTGGAACTTGTGTGTTAGGTACTTAAACAGACTCGAGCTGTAGAGTGGTGCTTGAGTTAGGTTCTCCAACCTCACTCAACTCTATCATGATCTCACTATCTATGCCAAAAATGAGGTAGCTCTCTTGGCTACAAAGACCTTTTGGTCCTCAAGATGATAGAAATAATACCCACAAGTTTCCTTGGGGTATTCCACGAACTTGCAGCGCTTCATCCTTGATTCCAATTTATCGGGATTGTGTCTTGTAACGCGGGCAGGGCAGCCCCAAATTTTAACAACTTTAATATCGGGCTTCGTCCCTTTCCATATCTCATATGGTGTAGACACTACCAACTTAATTGGAATTCTGTTCAAAAGGTAAGCTGTGGTCTCTAGGGCATATCCCCAGAATGAGATGGATAGGTTAGCGAAACTCATCATGGACCATACCATGTCTAACACCGTACGATTTCTCTTTTCAGATACACCATTAAGCTGAGGTGTATAAGGAGGTATCCATTAGGATAGAATCCCATGGTCCTTGAGGAATTGTGTAAACTCTGTACCTAAGTACTCACTTCCTCGATCTAATCGAAGAGTCTTTATACTCTTTCCAGTTTAGCTCTCCACTTCATTCTTATACTCTTTGAATTTCTTAAAGGCTTCAAACTTGTACTTCATTAAGTATACATGTCCATACCTTGAGAAATCATCAGTAAAAGTAATGAAATAGGAGTAACCACCAATGGCATGAGTTGACGTAGGTTCACATACATCACTATGTATGAGTTCTAGTAGTTCAGTGGCTCTTTCTTCGGTTCCACTAAATGGAGAGTTGGTCTGTTTTCTATGAAGGCAAGGCTCGCAAGTTGCATATGATTCATAGTTGAATGAATCTAGATATCTATCTTTTAGCGACTTTTGAATCCTTCCCTCATGGATGTGATGTAGCTTACAATGTCACATGTATGCACTGTTCACCTCATCTCGTTTCCTCTTAGACACACTTACATTCATGATATGTAGAATAGTGTCTAGTATAAAAAAACTATTATGTAATATTCCTCTCGTGATGATCTCATCATCTAATAATATTAAATAATTATTATTCTAAAAAACTAATTTATGTCCACTAACTATAAAACATAAAATAGAAATAATATTTTTGATAATAGAAAGAACAAAATAACATACATCTAATGCAATATTAGCTCCAACAAGTAGATATAGAGCGACCTCGCCAACAACTACTACAACAACTTTTACTTCATTACCCATCTTAAGGTCTATCTCGCCTCTCGCCAATCTCGTAGGCTTTGCTAGAACATGTAATAAATTACAAATACGATAAGTACTACCGGGATCTAATATCCTTGTGTTATCATAGGAGTTTAATAAATGGAGATTGATCATGAATATACCTGAAGCTTCTCCAAACTTTTGTTTCGCCCTCTCTGCAAGATACATTTTGCAGTTCCTCTTCCAACGTCCAACTTTTCCGCAGTGGAAGCACTGGCCTTTATTTTTTGTCGAGTCTTTCTTAGCAACCTTTGCTTTACTTAGTCTGCCCTTGCCCTTACCCTTCTTAAGGGACTTTTCTATTTTTCTTTTCTTTTTGGTCTCATTAGTGTAGAGAACTGGCTTATCTATCTCCATAGTGCTCTCTGCCTCCCTCAATATATTGAGGAGCTCCGGGAGAGTGACCTCAAGCTTGTTCATATTAAAATTCATTATGAATTGTGAAAAAGAATCTAGTAGGGATTGAAGCACAAGATCCACACATAGGTTATCCTCTAGAATCATTCCTAGACCTATGAGTTTCTCTATCCACTCTATCATCTTTAGGACATTATTCGGAACCAGTGTCCCCTCAGTCATCCTAGCACGGAAGAGGCTATTGGATATCTCATATCATTGAGTCATTCCCTGTTCCTCAAACAGTTTATGGACATGAAGGAGAATTGATCTGACATCCATCTTTTCATGCTATCTCTGTAACTTAGGAGTCATGGAGCCCAATATGTAACACTGAGCAAGAGTGGAGTCATCAATGTACTTCACGTAGCAAGCGATCTCATCATCACTTGCCCCTTCTTTAGGCGTAGGCATCATTGTATCAAGGACGTACACGATTTTCTCCGTCGTGAGAATAATTCTCAAGTTGCAGAGCCAATTCGTATAATTTGGACCAGTGAGGCGGTTGACATCAAGTATGCCACATAAGGGATTTGAAAACGATATTTTTTTGAAAATAAAGATACAGCAGAAGTAAATAACATACAGAATTTATAGAAAATAAATAATCAAAATATGAACTTCTATCTTAATATGCTCCAACTATTTTACTGGCGAGTCACACAATACCCTTAGTACATGAAATAGAAGTATCCGGCAAACTTATAGTGGGGATCATGATCCAATCAGCGTCTTATTGTAACCTCGAGGAACTCGACCAATCACACTAAGCTCGAAAGGTAGGCAACTCTTATCGATCACAACTCCTTGTGATTCCCGTCCTATTCGGCTTCCGAATCACTATGGTCTCGAGGGACTTGACCAACCATGATGTTCAATTAAGTCAATACCATTGTTATAAGATGAGTCTGATTCGATGATATACCCTTGAGGGACTCAACTAAGCATACTATGTCCTCGGGTCACCGGTGACATCTCTATGTCATAGGTAAGATAGTGTGTCGCGATATAGGTGAGCCTCGAGGGACTCGACCAACTCAACCAACACTGAGAATCAGTCCCTACCTATAATGATGGAAGGCCACATGGGTCAATCTAATTGCTTCACGTTTACCGACTTAATATTGTTGAGAGAGAGGTTTCTTTGATTTGGTCTATTAATATGACATGTCATACACATACATATTTAATATATATCTACATCGCATGCAAATATATATATACATATCTAGTAGGTGTATAAACAATCACATATCACATGAGCAATTACTTTATATGATCATGGACCACAGCCTAATATGATCAGGTCTGAGTCAGTGGGCCTAATCACTCATATTAAGATTTATGTGTGCAGCGGTGCATCTCCATGCCCCGTGATCATCCATTTTGTCCTCGTCGGTTCCGTCGGCATCTCGACGCATCTCCATGCATCGCGATCGTCCATCTCGTGGGTCTCGCTATTGCATCCATGCTCCCACTATACCCTCTCGTATGATTACAACTTAATTATATATATGTAGGCCCGACAATAAATGAGAAATAAAATGAAGACTCATAGCCCCAATAATAATAATTACAAATACACACATCATACGGTCCATGATCATCCGCCTACATATCATACATCACATGTAAATATTATTTTGTAGGATAGCTAATAACAAAAATAATAATCAATTAAACTTTTTAATTAATTAATATTTTCTGAAATCAAGGATATGAAGGAATTTTTTTGAATTATGAGGGGTATTTTTGTAATTTGGATAAAGATAGAATCTAAAATTTCTGAAAATTTGAAGGGCAAAAATGTCTTTTGTCCGAAAATGCCCTAATCCTACCCGTCCCTGTTACTGCGGCCGCCGCTACCCGCCGGCGGCGGCTTGTGCGGCAGGGGGGTGCCGCCCCTACGGGCGAGCAGCACTGGCTGCCTGCGGGCGAGCGCCGCCTGCGGGCACAGCAGCGCCGCTGCGGGCGCTGTGCCCGCAGGCGGCGCCCATGGGTGCCGACGTCGCCTCTTGCGCGCCGTAGGCGGCTCTGCTTGCGTGCGGTCGGTCGCCTGCTGCTGCAACTGTGCACAGCAACATTTGCTGCGTGCAGGCGGCCTTGCCCGCACGACGATGGCAGGTTGCACTTTACCCCCTGTATATTTGTAAAATTTCAATTCTGTCCCTTTCTTTTTTTTTGTCTTTATCTTATCTATTCAACTTTCTAAATAAGAGTAAATGCGCTTCTCGATATTTGTAACAAAAAAAAATCGAACAAGAGTTTTCTTCTAGTTTTCAACTTTTTAAAAATCTGCATTCAAGGTTAAGATTTTGAATCAAAGGATATATGTAAAATTTCCCTTTTAGTTCCGTTTTTTCAAATAAACTAAACTAATAAACAGATTGGATCAAACAAGTATAAACGTATTTGCCAGATTATATCCGCTTTGGAGGGCCAGATCGGGTCGGATGGGACCCAATCTGTTGTCACCGGCCTTGATATAGTCCAAGATGGTAAACCATCCGACCCATCTGAATCACATACCCAACCCCGCGTGGGATTTATTGGACTTTCTAAAGTTCGACAAAAGAAGAACGAAAAAAAAAAGAGACGAATAAAAACCGGGCGAGTAAAAGAACGGGTCTCTATTAAATACGAACAACAAGCCGTCTCTCAACCTATCTTTTTCCTTTATTTTCCCTTTTCCAGCGGTGGTGTCTTGTCTCTTCGCCTCGTCTCGAACCCCGAATCCCTCACGCGCATCGCCTCTTCTTTTGTTGTCCGAGGCGATCCCGTCATATCCCAACTCGCTTGATCGTGGAACTCCACTTTCTTGCTCCGTTCCTTTTCGGGGCTCTAGGGGACTTTAGGTATTCGTGGTGGATGGAGGAGCCGGGGCAATTGAAGCGAGCGCTGGTCGATTCTCTGGCCGGTGCCGTCTCTGGTGGGATCTCCCGGACGGTGACTTCGCCGTTGGATGTGATCAAGATTAGGTTTCAGGTGCGTCTCCGTTTCGGTGGATTTACCATTTTTGTTTCTTTATTATGTATTCAGTTTGTTTCTGTGATGCGATTTTTCTTATAATCAATCTTTTCTCTGTTTGAAAGAATTAGCGTGAACGAAAATTAGTTCATATTATAAAGAATCGCTGTAATGTAGGTCTAAGGTTTGTGTAAAGGGCAGAAGATGTGGTATGATAGGATGTTTCCCAGCAGGAGAGAGGTTATTTTGTTGGTCTGGTGGTGGTTTGTACTATGGTCCCTTGTGTTCTAATGCTATTATATTAGTACTGTTTATTTTGCTTTCTTAACTGGGTGTGTGTAAACTTTACATCGAACATATACCTGGTTAAAGCCAGACTACTAAATTCTTGACAACATCCGATATGAGAACAACTCTTAATTTTATTATGATATCCCGTAAAGGGTTGTTTTTTGGAAATGAAAATAGAGTATCCAAGTATTATGATTATTGGAGTTAGCTTATTTTTGTTTTGTGTAGATTAAGTGGAAGCTGTTTCTGCATATGGACCTTGTACTCAGAAAATGATTTTTACTCATCCTGGTTGAATGGTAATTTTCATTTGTGGGCATTGCACTTTCTACTTTACAAGAAATGGTTTCTTGATCGATCACAATGATCAAAATTCTTTTTAATCAGCATAAGAAGAGAACTTGGTGCCTTTTTCCTATTTCTCCTATTTCTTTGATGTATGTTTGATGCTTTGCAATTAGAATCCTAGAAAACATTCGGGAACTATTAACAATGATGCATTATCCAGACTAAAAAATTAATTTTCCTTGCTTATTTGTATACCTGCTTCTCATTTGCTATATTTTCCAAATAATATACATATGAAAGATTTTTTCTAACACTAGTGTGATCACAATGTGCATGTAAAGTTGAGAGCTTACTTATCTCAATTGAATCCTTTACAAGAGAGTGGGGATATTTGAAATTCCATCTATTTTTTCTTTGTCAAATTTTAGTATTTGTAACTAATAGCTTAAACTGCTATCCATTTTAAATAAGGTTTGTATGTTTGCTGTTATACTAATTTTCTAATCCTTAGGTTGTTGTTTATCCCATAGATCATTGTTTCACTCATAGCAATATCAAACAGGTGGCATGTACCAGTTTAGACATAAATCGGTATGCAGACCACCCCCAGGTAATATACCATTGTCATGCACGAAAAGGTCAAGATAACTAGGATCTCTAGAAACACAAAACAGCTAGCTTTTATTAGGCACAAAAAGCTCCTGCAAATGGGCTGAACAATCACAGAGGGTTAAGAAGCATATACACGGACACAGACACTGTGACAAGCCATTTTAAAAAAAATTAGGATACGGACACGGCAAGGGCACACATTGTTTAATATATATATATATATATATATATATATATATAATATTTGATTAACATGTTTTATAGTATTTATATATTTAAATTTTATAGACTCAGTAATACGAATAAATAAGTATCATCACACAAGTTTAAATAACTAAAATAATCTAAATCTAAATATCAATCTAAATCTAAAGATTCATGACCTAACTAATCTATTAGCCAAAAATAACTATGTATAATCTGAAACAATGCAAAATCTTTAACAATACAATGGTACTCTCTATTTTTCAAGACAATGCAAAATCTGAAACATAATAATAATATTCTAAAATAGGTTAATTAATAGGTTAATAATATGTTAGCAAGTTAATCAGCAGTAAAAAACAGATTAAAAGAATAATATAGGTTAATAATATGTTAACAATTTAATTAATAGTAAAAAAACCCAGATTAAAAAATAAAAAAAATAAAAAAGGTTAATAATATGTTAACAATTTAATCAACAGTAAAAAACCTATATTAAAACAAATAAAAAAGGTTAATAATGTGTTAATAAGTGTTTTTTTGTAAACAAATATAAACAAAATTAATTTACCTTCGTTGGATGTCGGATGTTGCTGAGGAAGAAGCTTTGCTGGACGTTGCTCAGGAAGATGGTTTGCCCGATGTTGGTGAAGTCGTCGTGGGCTCGAGAGTGCACAATGATAGCATGGTCACGACAGAGGGGTCTCAGGGCAGAGGGTTTGGCAGTGCGACGGTAGCGGGGTTGCGATAGAGAGGGAATCAGGATGGAGGGTTCGATGACGTGATGACAACATGGTTGTAGTAGAGGGAAGCTCGGGGGGGGAGGGTCCAATAGTGTGACAGCAGCGCATGATGGAAGAGGAGGCTTGGGGCGGAGGGCTCGACAACACGGTGAGGAAGAGGGGTTCGGTCGGGTGTTGAGGTACTTAATGTCAATCCTCTTAGAATCCGTGATGAAGGATTTCGGATGCCTCCCGCTCGTGGTGAGAAATCCTGGTTTCATGATGTCGTCGCTCTGCTCATGGTGAGGAAGAGTCTGACATGTCATCTCGTATTTGACACGTGCCTAGTCTTGTCGACGACGAATCCATGGTCGACATGTGTCGGACATGGATATGCTACTGAGTCCAGTGTGTCCATGCTTCATAGACAGAGGGTCTTCCGAATGTAGGTGCATGCCCAATATTCACCCAACGCTTTCATAGAACAGAAAGTGGGCACATTAAAGACATACCACTTCTCATAACCAAGGCCCAATTCGACCTAGTGCTACCTATGGGGTTCCAAGGTGTCAATATAGCTTACATTTCATGCCACAAGGTCATTAGCTAGAAATTAGCTCGTGACACATGGGAACAAGGTTGTTTTGGCTATTTTTCCCATCACATGATAGCTCTAGATCCTATGGATTTGTTGCTTGGCAAGAGAAGAGCCTTTACACTTATGCTTAAGCGCCTTTAAGGTGTCACCTTGCTAGAGCTTGATTGATCAGAACTTTGCCAACATTAGATCATAGAACTTGAAGAGTCCTTGGCCTTGTCCCACAAAGTTTGCCATCACATCTTTGGATCCTTCACCATCTCGTCCAAGTAGGTTTGCATTATCCCCTTTTGAGTTAACTTGATTAAAGGATAGTACACGGACATATTCCTTTGGTATAGTCGATCACCCAATAGTGAGGAGGTGATGGTTGTTGGCTTCTAAGCACTTCAAAGGGACCTCCAATTGATGCAGAGCTCTAGTGCATAGGTGAGAAGAATTGGGTTACTTTGATTGCTTCATCTAAATTTCTCAGCTTGTACTTTTTACTTTAAGTTGGTTATTTGACTTCATCCACTCTTCACCATCACACTTTAGGAGTACAGAAATTGTTTTTCGAACCTGAGTTGAGTCTCACCCTTATTGTTTATATGATAGCTTGGGATCGTTCATGTCCCATTTGTGGTCGAAATTGCATTCTCGTCTAAAGAGCACAAGTTGAGTCGGCACTTGGAAGACATGTCATTATGGTACTATGTCTTATCCTTTGATATTCATGGCCTTCAGTATGACACTTTCTTGTCCAAGTTCTTAGGTAGCCAAGTCGCTCTTGGAGTCGAGGCCAGCCCAGTACCTTGCCTTTTTTATTAGTAGCATTTCCACACGTGGCTTAGGAAGCATTTCCCATTTAATCTTCTGTCAATCAGACAATTAGACTAAGATTTTGGTGTGGCCATCATCATTCGCTTATTGTAAGGTCTTTTGCCAACTTTAATTTTTTGATCGTTTGCTTGGTATTGATCATTGCTCATTCGATCTCGCCCCTTGAAAGCATCTAGATACCCATGAGTAAAGATAAGCTTTGATAGTATATTGTCTGAGATTCTTCCGCTTTCGGAATGATGCCCATTGTGGATGGCCGGTTAGATCTTTGACTCCTTCACTGAGTTTGAATTGACGTTCCACCTTGTATCCTCCTGGAAAGGGCTTTAGTAACTATGTTGTTGGCAAATCAACATATTCTTCAAGAGTGTTCGTTTCAATGGATCCTTGCTCTGCACTAAGGCCTTCTGACTCTAGCTGCATTATTGTGGGATCTCATGTCTTTTCGTCTTGATTCCTCCTTTACTTGCATGACTAAGAGTATACACATGTCCTTTGAAGCGTCATTCGAAAGTGGCACTGCGCATGAAGAGTCATCGTCCATTAGAAAGAAAGAATTCAAGAACGACATAGGGCCTCACAATGAAACTCCACCACAAGAATGACATAAAAATTGTCATAGGGCGGCGCCATGAAGTTGGTGCTCTTGCTCCAATCTCTAATCTTGATGTTGACTCCCTTTAACAATTCGAAAAGAGGCTTTGCCTTCGAATTGACTACCTTCATATGACTTAGTCTCTTTTGCCTCTCGATTTACTTTGAGGTTGTTTGTGGCTCTATGTCCACCAATGTGTGAGTCACCTTCTCGTTCAATCTGTTCAATTTGATGTTCATGGACATCAACATGTTGTCACATGCCTTAGCCTCTTTTGGCATTGCCTTTAATTGCTCTCCCACTTAGTGCATTCAAGGTCGTTGTGATGATTCTTCGTCACTACTCAATTTCGACAAACATGAGGTTGAAGAGTTGGTCTTCTTCTTTGGTTTCTGCTTTGGCATCTCCCGAGCTTCATCTTGTGATACATTCAACAAATGCACATCTCTCATGCGATATGCTCTGACCTCTTCCAAAGGGAAAGAGGGTGTAAGGGCATTGAGCGTCTCATGTCGTTGCGGGCATTCCATCATTAGATGTTGTCCACCACACAAAAGACATTAGATTTTGCGGCACTAAGCACTTGGTAGTTTAGGAACATTCTGATGATGCTTCTCCAGTTGAGCCTAGTTATTCAGATTATCAAGGAAGCAAAAAAGTTTGTTTTACTTGGTCATATCTCTTGTTTATCTAGCATAATCTCGAATTGTCAAGATCCGGTGAAGTTGTCACAACTTTAGTTGTTTGATGAATTTGTGTTCTTTGGCATGCGTTGAGTTTAGAATTCTCTCTTCAAGGCTTCCCATGTGTCAAATTTGTAACGACCTCGCTACATTTCTTCTTCACATGTACACTACCATTTTTTTCATCACCGATAAGATACATCGTCGCTAAGGACACTTTATAATCTTCTTATTTGGGATTGGGTCATTTTGAAGTATTGAACCGTATCAAAGAGAGAGTTTTCTAACTCCTTAGCATCCTGAGCACCCTTATAGCTTGGCGATTTAGGAGTTCACTTTCAGTGAGAGTTGGTTGCTAGACATTCGTTGTTCGCATGCAGTGTTTGCATAAGTAACGACACATGTCGCCAATTCCCATACTTGCCCTTGAAAGTATTGTAAATGCCACACTCCTATTGAGCAGCTTTGCTAGTTTTCATGCGAATTCTCATTCGTTTTTTCTGAAAGGATCACATATTGCTGCTCCCCTCTTGTATGACAATATTGTAAATTCCACCCTTCTGTTGAGCAGTTGTGCTAGTTTTGCCACACTACCATGCCATGACAATTCGATGTTTCTTTGACCTGCTCTGATATCACTTTGTCATATCCTTAGCTAGGTTTGTGTGAGACTCATGACACCTTAGTGTTGTTTGCTTACAAGGATCGGCTTAGACATTAATCTCATGTAGTCTATTCCATAAAGGACTAACATTAAGCGGAAAAGGTTACTAAGCAAAAAAGGTTGGCAAACATGTAGGTAATACATTGTCGTGCATGAAAAGGGCAAGATAACTAAGATCGCAAGCGATACAAAGTAACTAGCTTTTATTAGGCATAAAAACAAACACACTAAAGACATTGTACAATCCTTTAGACATATAACCTGAGTCCCATTTGGTCTGGTGCCACCTAAGGGTTCCAAGGTGTTGAGATAGTTGATGTTTTGTGCCACAATGCCATCAATTAGAAATCAGCCGATGGCACATGAGAACGGGGTTATTTTGGCTATTTCCCCTTTATACGATATCATGCAAACAAAGGATTTTAATTTCGAATAATACAACCCGTACAGGGCGGTACATATCAGTCCGCTAGCAGATCGGCATGCGGATTGCCTACTACCAGGCGGTATAGTCGATTGGGACTGCTTCCTCCCTGTTACCACCCTAAATCGGTCTACCAGGTTGTCACACACTTATTTGGTTTTGCCTAAGTCGTGCTGCACCCTTGCGTGTCCGTCCGTGAAAATCAGCCTCCCGGAAACCTCCTATGGTCCCTTAGGACCTATAAAAGAGAAAACGGGTTAGAGAAAACGTTTCACTCGGGATCTACAAGTAATCATTTCAGCAAATACTTCACAGCCAATGTACATTACAAACAGACCCTACAAGTTCTAAATGGTCACATAACAAAGGGTCCAAAATGGTCCACTATATACCAAAATCCCCACAAGTGACCACATGACATAATCTTTGTTTGCAAGCCTAAGATGACCACCAAAACCAAAGAAAATGGGGCTGCTAAGCCTATTGTCAGCCCTTTACATGCTGTGCAAAGCAAGGATTGAAATATCGTACCGTATCGGAGTTTCAACGTTCGATCGGTACGGTACGATACTGTATACTGAGCGGTGTGTGTGTGTGTGTGTGTGTATATATATATATATATATATATATATATATAAAATTCGGTGACGTTACTTCGGCGACGTTGCCTCTCTCTTCTCCCAGGCGGGGCGACGTATATATATATAATTCGGTGACGTCACTTCGGCGACGTTGCCTCTCTCTTCTCCCAGGCGAGGCGAGAAGTCGCCTCGTTTATATATATATATATAAGGCGACGTCGCCTTTTCCTTCTCCCACGTGGGACGATGTTGCTAAGGCGACGCGACGTCGCCTTGTTTATATATATATATATTTATATATAAAATATTTTTATAAAAGGTGACGTTGCGTCACCTCGGCGACATCGCCTTTTCTTTCTCCCATGCGGGTCGTCGTCGTCTTGTTTATATATATATATATATAAGATTATATATATTTATATATAAATATTTTTATAAAAGGCGTCGTCATCGAAAAAGGCGATGCGATGTCACCTTTTATAAATAAATAAATAAATAAATATAAATATAAATATAAATATAAATAAATAAATAAATAAATAAATATATATATATATATATCGTCCCGTCCGGTAACGGGCGATCCGTGTACCGGTCAGCTAACGGATCGGTACATACCGCCTATATCGGGTGGTATTATTCGAAACTGCATACCTTGGTGCAAAGCATGAACAAAACCGAAAGACACAGATATACATGAGAATTACATCAAATACTTCGTTTACAGTTTTGTCCGTGACAAGGTGGTATTAGCTGAGGGAGAAGAAAGAAGAGGGAGAAGAGAAAGGAGAACTTGGAGATCCGGTGTCGCTCTCCCTCGACGATCCCGATCTGTTGTCGCCCTCCCTCGCCGAACGTCGTAGATGAGATGTCGCCTCCTCGTCTGAGGCGACGAGGCCTTGTCATTGTCGGCGACTTCTCATCCGCACGGGGAGAAGAAGCCTTGATGACGTCGCAGGGAGAAGAAACATCACCTCGTTAATGCGACGTTTCTTCACCCCACGTGGGCAGAAGAAATGAGGCAACGAGGTGGCGTACGTTTCTTCTTCCCATGCGGGCAGAAGAAATGAGGCGGCGAGAAGGAAACCTCGGGTTCTTCTCCCCACTCGGGCAGAAAAAGGAGGTGATAGTGGTGCCCTGTTCAATCTACTTAAGAGAAAACACTCGAAAGGACCGATAGACAATGGAAAGACAATATCGAAAAACATCATGGGTATGTATCAAATACCTTGATTGCATTGCTCCATGATAGCGTGCTGCCAACGATGGGTATGCTTCCTCCTCTGCCCCTCTTCCTCCTTTGTCCGCTTCCCCTTTTCTTCCTTTATCTTCCTTTCTCTTCCGTCTTGTTCTTTCCTCTTCAAGTCTTTGGTACATACTAATGTACCATGTGTCGGAATGTACCGACTAGTATATCGGTCTAACCAGGTACCAATAGTGGGTGGTCGGTACGAGGGGATGATCTTTGGTTTATCCAGCAACTTGTATTTACCTTGGAATTTATTTATGAGGTTTTGCATTTGTGCTATTAAGTGTTTTCCATTCGTCATCAATCTATTGCAATTCAAGGCAGCCAAAAGCTTGCCAGAGGCGAGTTCCCAATATTCTGGATGAGAAGAGATTATTTTATGTTTAAACACTAAGAAACGCTTGCTAGATTATTTTATGGTAACAAATTTCCATGAACTGCTTTTTTTTTGTTTTAGCAAGCATACTGCTTCCTCACTGCATGGGGATCATGCTATAGTTAACACTAAGAAAACTGGTTCGTATTCTCTTTTAAGTGTGGGAATCTTCATAACTGAAAAAAATTCTTCCTTTTTAAGAGTGATGTAATCCTAATTTGTTAGGATTCTGAATATAATGTAATTAAAAAAAGTTTTTTTTTAATGTCTTCACTAAACAACTTACAAAATCATCTTGCATGTTTCTTGACCTTGTTCTATGTTTAATAGCATTTAAGAAAATTTTATTTTTGGTGGCTGATTTCAGGTTCAAATAGAGCCGACATCTTCATGGGCCTTACTAAAAAGGGATTTGTATGGTACTTCAAAATATACAGGCATTTTGCAAGCTACTAGAGATATTTTTCGAGAGGAAGGTTTGTCGGTATGAATTACTTTAGACATTCATGATTCTTGTTTTTCTCCTACCATCATCAACATGCTCTTAGGTTTTAAATATATTCTTTAATTTGATGAGCAAAATAATATGATAAATTAGTCAACATTAGTTGGAGAGAGTTATTTTTTTCTTACATTGTAAAATAGGTTTTTATCATTCAAATCAAGGTTCTAAATATCGTATTGTACTAGTGTACCGATCAGCTGTCAGTATGGTATATACCGATCTGTACTGAGCGTATCGACACACGGTACACTAAGGTGTACTGATGTGCCACCCGTACTGATCTTCTATCGGATCGGTATGTACTGTCCATATCGAACGGTACGGTACGGTATTGTAAACCGTGGTTCAAATCAAATGGTTGACTGCAATACCTTTTGGACATAGAATATTATTTGGAAACTGACTTTATACACTTACTGATAAAGGAGAAAAAAAAGATAAACATCAAGAATGGTTCTTTAGTTCATACTCTTCTTGACAGTCTCTAACTTGTTCTAGATATGTTTAACATATTCACAGTATAGGTTGATTTCAGTGTAACACACTCACTTTGTATTGATATCATGCAAACCAATTTGATTTTGTTTGATTTCTTGATTTTAGGACTATAATATTGGGAATCAGCTAAGTTAGGAAACTCTGGCACTTTTTCAAAAGAAAAAGGAGACAAAGGGAGAAAGAGTGGAAAGAAGTTGGCAGTTCACAAATGGTAACCATTGGAGGAGAAGAAAATTTCCTCTACCACTATTATTGCGGTACATGCTTGATAGAAGACACTTTTAGGTAGAGGAATTAAGGCGTTAGAGATTGACCCCTCACTTCTATAGGGAATAAATGATAGATAAAATCATGAAAAAGTAGAAATAATTGTATTTTAGAATCTTGATATTTTATGGATGCTATCTTCAACTAAATTATTTATTTGTCTTAGCATTGCCCAACACTTCATCTGCATGTTTATTACGGAAGTAATGGGGTGAAGTAAGGCTGATTATTTTTATATCATTTTATGTGACACATAATAGCTCTAACACATTAATATTTCTTATGGTATTATATCCTATTTGTTAATAAATATATCATTAGTTATATTTAACAAACCATTCTCCATTATTTTTATTGTTATGTCATACATCTTCTTTTTTAAATATTTTAGTTCCATATATAATTTATTCTTTGAAATAGATATCTTATGGATTATGAAGGTAAAAATATCTTTTAGCATATGATATTTTATTTTTAATTTAATTTAATTTTTCTAATGCTTTACTATTATATGATTTTTCATATTTCTTCTTTTAGATTTTTTGGCTGATTACGATGTTGATCCCACTCTTGATCTTGCTAAGTGTGATGTTAAGCCCATAACAGTGCAAGATATGAAGAACTAGTGCAATTGTTACGTACCAATTGGTATTTTACCAATCCAACAAGGTGTTGTCGTGCAGATCGGGAAAGTTTGTCCACAAGTTTTTGTAAATCTAGACAACTGAAAAGAAATGGTAAAAAGATAAAAAAAATAAAATCTAACAATTTAATCGAGAGGAGGTGATTTCATCGTTGTAGCTTCACTTCCTCTCTCTCTCTCTCTTTTTCTTTTCTTCCCTTGATAGCAACCTCCGCTGTTGCTGCCTCAACATTTGCCTGTCTTCACTGCCATTGTCTCTGTCGTCTCTACTGCCTCCTATGGCACAGAAAAGTTGTCCTCTGCTTCCACCTGAACATTCATCTCTCTCCTGTTTGGTCATGCTGACTGGCATATATGGGGATACCATATGCTGGTATGATGGTATGATGCGAGATGATATTGCTGGTATGTGCCAGACCCATACCAGTTTGGCTAAGGACTGGTTTAGGTCTTGGACCAAAACATGAAACCTTGAATGATAGTTTTGTATTTCAATTCAAGTTGACCTCTAAGATGACTCGTGTGTTCTCTTTTGTTGGTATAGTTATACCTGTTTACTTTATTATTATTGGGATGCTTGCTGCTATATTCATCATTATTCTCAGTCTCAAACATTTAACGGACAATTTTATAATAGAAAACAGAAGGTGACTTGTAAATTGTGAATCCTTGCAATCAAGTGATAGACTTGGAAAATATTCCTGTCTTTGGTTATTGCAGTCTGAGGCATGATCTTGAAGGTTGTGCTTGGTATGTTAAGGTTGATTTTAAAATTTAAAGCATTACTGTAGTGCTACTTAGTTCTTGAAAGGAACACAATGTCTAATTTATTAGAAGGTTCAATCTGCAGAGAAAGCAGCATAATGGTGGGAGGTCTTTACTTGAACCTTTTCCTCTCATCTTTCCCATTAAAATTTATTGAAGCAGAGTTACCTTGTGATATTGTTTATGGGTTAAACAATAGTTTCATGGTTAGCCTAAAAGTTAAGACTTATTGATGCACAAGCTAAAGCTTGAACAAATGCTTGAAAGTTCAAGAATTACGTGGATAGTTAATGCACAGAATTGAATCAAACACAATATAGTGAATAAGTAATGCTAAGAAGGTGCAAGTATATTTTCTTGAAGGTTCTTAGCAGCCAATTAACCCAGTCTCTTTTGATTTCTCTTATATATACTTATCCATAGGTTTCTAGTAGTGTTCTCTGATACAAGAGGCTTCTTAGGTTAAGCAACTGGCAAAACCTCGAGGCTTATCTGGGACTTTCAGGTTTGCTTGCCAATTAAGTCCATCCATACTTGTTTACTTTATTCCTTTTTCCTCTCTCTACTGCCTTATTAGTGTACATGTAGGTTACCAAAGGATAAATTTGTAGGCTAAGCAAGAAAGAAGCTGCCTTATGATGTGTAACAGTTTTTTTCAAGACCATCCTTTCAGTTTCATTCCTTCTTAGGCTTATTCTTGTTTCTCAGGTCCATTTTCTTTATCATCCAACAGTGCACACATTGCTTTATGGTAGACTGGGTTATAGAGGTGGATTTTTTTTTCTGTTGATGTATCTCTGGGTTTTTCTTCTTGGCATATCTGCCTGACTAAAGAAAACTTGCACAAGGCCTCATTTTGTTTGGGATTCAGGCTTTAAAGAAAGTTCAGTATTAAAACACAAGCATAGTCCACGTTTAGGAATTCTGACAAATTAGGTCTGATTTGATATGTTGACATCATATTGGTTTATCCTGGATTGGTTTCAATTTGGTTGGAGACCAATTCAGGTTAGTTATTTTACATACATACATATATGTAACCAGCTACTTGTTTTTAACTTGTATATTCATTGAATATTTTGGATCATATTAGGTGGGATCTGGGTTGATTATAAACATCAAGGTTGATTGGGTTTGCATATCTTCATATATTTTTGGTGGAAGTTTGGATTAAATTTTGGGATTGGATTGTCCAAAAGATATACGTTTCTGTTTGGACAATTCATGATGTCCAAAACCATGTATGGAATGGGGGTACCGGCTCCTTTGCCACTGGAGGTCCGGCCTCTTAAAAGAAAAAAATAGTGTTCTTGACTGAGTTTCATTTGTTATAGTCTCCTTTTGGCCTGATATGGCTGAGGGTTCATTCTTGCCCAGTTAGAGGTCATGTTGCCAACTCCTGTTTCAATTAGGATTGACCTTGTTGCCACCTCAAAACAGGTCCTATTTGTAGCCAAATCAGAGTATATCTGGATCACATGACAATGAGGGTTACCACAAGCAGAATTGTTATCTAAGGGTGTTGATTGGAGATCGAGACCTGCTAGTTGGATCATGACTTGCCATTTTCGCTAGTAGGCCTTGGCTTCTTCCTAGACAAACCTTTTGGTTAATTTATAGCACGAGTGAATTTTTATGGTAGAGGAAGGGGTCTTCATGTTATGTGATAAGAGTAAGTGCAGGAATGTTGCTTTTCTGGATCTGGCTTGTTGCTGTTTTGGTTGAGGGTTGGTCACCCAAGCTGTAACAAAGATACTCTTTTCCATGCTTGGATGACATTGAGAGTCTAGCTACAATAAGGCATGCTTACCATTGTAGAAGTAATTTGTAGGAAGAAAAACAACTTCACTCTGAATCTGTTGTTTGTTCAACATTCCAAAGTTAAAGGTTTGTGTTTATGGATCACATAGTAAGTGATCCATTATAGTTTTCCACAAATTATATTGGTCTCTGCCAGTACATGGAGATCCATGCAAGTGATGATGTCGTGAGAAGTGTAATTCACCATATTCCAAATAATTAGATGTCTATATTTAGGATTTCAATGTTGGTTTTAATTCCAAGAAAAATCAAGAATATTGAACCTTAAGAGAAAGGTATACTTCTTTGTTGATTTTGGCTGTTTGCTAGGTGTAGGATGATTTCACTTGTTTGAATGTAGCCATGGTTCTTTATTGCTAGATTTATAGAAGTATTGGTTAAAGTATGTTGTGCATCAAAATATTCCATTAATTCCATTAAGTTATAATTTAATAAGTAGCTCAATGAGCCAATTGCTAGAAGATGCTCCTGAAGATCACATGTCTTGGGTCCAAATTCATCGTATTGGTAATGCACTTTGGAACTGGCAAATACTTTTCTTTATGGTCTTTAAGTTGAAAGAGGAGGGCAAATGGAGTTTGGGTTCTACATGAAAATAGAAAGGAAAAGTTGATATTTTGGTGGTGTTGACAATAATAGAATAGTTACTTTCTATGTATTTTATTATGGTCGGTCGAGTCATTTGGGTTTGAAATTTTGGTAACTCTATTTGGATAAGGTTTAGGACTTTTATCGTGATATGATGTAATCATAAAAAGAATACCTGAGATTTAAAATAATAGAAGTTAATAGCAAGGTTTGCGATTTCGAATCATACTGCCTGTATCGGGTGGTACGTATCGGTCTGCTTGTGAACCGGTACGCGGACCATCGGCTACTCGGCGATTCGCTCGATATAGCAGTCTAGCTGTAGCGAGGCTAAGGGAGAAGCGTTGAAGAAGGAGAGGGTATTCGAATAAGAGGGAGAATCGGGAGAACCTCAGCGCAAACTTGTTTCCACGCTGTTGATCGATCCCGATCCGACGTTGTCCTCCCTTGACGATCTTGATCTAGGAGGTAACGGTGAGAAGAGTCGTAAAGAGGAGGATTTGGAGGTGGCAGCTAGAGCAGCGGAAGAGGCGGTCTCCTTTATCGCCTCGTCTGTGACCCTGCGGCCTTCTTCTTTGTCGCATTCTTCGTCGAAGGCTGGAGACGCCTGTAGCCTTCGATGTCTTCGTTGCCTTCTTCGCTGAATGCCGCAGACGAGGCGATGAGGAGAAGAGGAGGAGGCGACGTCATTGAGGCTACATACGCCTTTTATAAATTTTTTTAATATTATTTTTTATACTTCATATATATATATATATATATATATATAGGCATATCGTTCAGTACGACGTATTGTGCCGTACCAAGCAAAGCTCGATACACTGGTACGATATGAAATTTTAAACCTTGGTTGATAGTGTACTACTTCTTACAATTATTTATGTGAATAAATTAAATGGATTCAAAAGATTCTTTTGGTTAATGTGGAAAATAAAAATGAAAATGCCTTTTGTTTTTTCTTCAACCTCAGTTTCCTCCTTTTTCCCTTTCCACTTCCCTCTTTTTTTTTGAAGTTATCAAATTGATTAGAATTAGTCAAGATTGGCCAACTGCAATTGAGTTTCGTCAATTCTAGCAAATCATGATCAAAATATCTGAATGTAAGACTGGAAACTTAGACAGAATTGGACCATGTATGATACCAATATAAATTGTGCATATCTCATTGAAATCAACCAATAACAAGAACAGTGATCTCAGTGCGATCAATTTTAGTCACGGAAGTCTTATTCCTTTAGGTGGTTTGATCAATTGAATTTTCTCAATAAAAGACACCATCTTGCAGGTCCCCCCTAATGGTACTTTTGTGCATTCAAACTGTGAAAACAAAATAATTTAAAAAAAGGAAAAACAGGGTGGCTTGCTTATGGAGCCAACCAATGCATATGCAGTATACATCTTTGCTTCCTTCTACTTTCCTTCGCTTCCATTTCTCTTCATTTTCTTCTCTTAAGCTGTCAAATCAATTAGAATAGGTTCAAATTATCTCTGTGAGTTGAGTTTGATCACGTCTGCATGATTGATTGTTGACCAATTTTCGGTGATAAGACCCATAATTCAGGCAAAATTGAATCTGTCCAAGACAGACCTATGTAGATTGGTGTATCATATTGGAATCAACTAGTACCACAATTTATAGGTTCCACCTCAATAAAGAATTTCGAGTGAAATCTCATTGTCATTCTACCATGAAGTAGAATGCACAAAAAAAGGACCAACAATACTTATTCTCATGGGACCTACAAAATAAAAGAAAAGAAAAAAAAAGTTGATTGGATAGTGATTGGGAAGAAAAGCTTGATGTTTTATATATAGAGTATACATTTGTGCTTTATGATTTCTTATTTTTGAATTTTAAATGCTTTAGTGGTTGTCTTTATAAAGAGTAGAATTAGACGTGTAGAGGAACATAATTGATTTTACAAAAGCATTTCAGATTATCCCATATGTTTACTTTTGAAGAGAGTTATTGCTTTGTTTTAGTTTCATTAAATAGCATAATGAAACAGGGATTCTGGAGAGGGAATGTTCCAGCTCTACTATTATACATGCCTTACACTGCTATACAATTCACAGTTCTGCACAAATTGAAAACTTTTGCAGCAGGCTCATCTAAAACAGGTATGCAATTCTGGGAGAGGTTGTTGATCTTTTTACTTTTAAGATTTAGAGATATTACTTGCTTATACAGCAATAGTTTCAGCCTGTCACATGCTTGGATGTGCTACCTTGTAATAAGATAGACATGTCTATTCTTTTGTTCTCTTCATTTTTTTCAATGAATAATTTTTCCCTAGCTGTTTAGCAACATCTTTATTTCACACTTATTTGATGATCTGGTTGGGTGGTAATCTTATTTTTTCTTATTTTTATGTTCAATAGTGTCACCCTAAATATTCTAAGCAATATTACCTAGATAACATAGAATGTGGGAGATTCTAGGTTGATCTATGGATGTGGGTAGTAAGCATGCCAACTTATCTTGTTTTGTGATACTTTGAGGGTAGGGTTAGTTGGTTTATTATATAAAACTCAGAATTATGCAGTATATAACTTGGCTAAGTTGCTTTCCATGTTGAGTAAGATATTGTGCAGCATCTTGGTAGTCACATGACTGGCACGAAACCATTGTAACAAACTACTATGCATAGGCCAGCATGAAAATGTATTCGTAGGAAATAAATGAAAGTGACAATTATTATTTATTGCAAAAAGGTTTGAAAAATTGATTGGACTACTACATATCAACCAGTATTTACTTTTTTACATGCAGACCAGGTAAGCCTAGACCAGTTGAAATAAGTACTTTACATTTTTATATATTTTAAAAATTTATACAGCTGAAACAAATGATAAAATAATGAAAATCCTGCCTTTTGGTCGAGTGGAGCAATTTTGTTGTTGCAATTCTGTTTTGTCTCTCTCTTTCCTTTGCTCAGATGCAACCTTTATCACTTCTGTTCCAGCATCCATCTCCTCCTATTGCTGCCACCACTACTTCTCTGTCATTACCACTGCAGTTTTCTAAAATTACCTTGGCCTTCACTTCATTTTTTTTGTTGGTGGTTCTTTTATTTGTTGGTTACTCTAAGTTGGTACCATAAAATTTATGAAGACTAATTTAAATGCTTTATTTATTGTGATCTTTGTATATACTCTCTTGTTCACATCATTTTAGTTTACCTTATCGGTTGATATATTCTCTATATTTCTTGCTTCATTTCATCTTTTTTTGCAATTTCCATTGTACTAAGAATTAAATGCGGAAATGCAAAATTCTTGTCATGGAATTCTTTATTCTAATTATCTAATTCTTACATGCCTATGGCCATATTCATGGTTCGATCGTTGATTTTGTCTTGTTTGTATATTATGTTGTTTTTACCTTTTTTGAACTCTTATGACAATTCTTTAGGCGGCTATATAATAGTTTAGGTAATTTATGCTATATGTTTCAGCATCCATGGCTATTGACTATTAACTTATTCTATTTTGAGCATATTTTTCATGGAATGATATGAGGTGATAATTGCTTGGAAACCTCAGGGGAGCATCACATACGCAGCGAAAAATAAAAACAAAAATAGTTTCCAAAACAGATATTACCGGATCGTCGTGTGATGATCGTGAGCGGAAAACTCGAAATGATAAAACCACATCAAAGCGGTGAGACGTTCTCACCTGGGGAGATCGTATATCCGCTAAATCGTAGATCCTAGTTCTTGGGATGAAGGAGCTCTCATGAACTCCTCTCTAGTAGTAATCCACACAACGGATGCAGCAACGACGCACCTTCTCGCGCAACGGGTTCACTTCTCGTAATCGCGCAGCACTATGCAGTAGCAATCAAGAAGGGCCGACCCTCTTGCTGCCCTCTCACACCAGGGAGGCTCACGACATGGAGGGATGGGGGGAGGGGATAGGAGGTCGACGATTATAAGGGTCTAGCCTATGATCTTTTGAGTCTCAACTACTATTTATAGAGAGCTTTTTTTGCTAACCTTAATGGATCCTTCTTAATGGGTATTGGATCCCCATTCAATAACCATTGGCTTAATGAGTATTGGATTTCCATCTAATAACTATTCTAAGCTCTATTGGGTCTCTCACCTAATGAATCCATTAAAACAGGGGTTTATTGGAAATCTTATATTCAATCCTTTATTTGTCGTGTCATTCACTATATTGTCACGGACTTGGCTGGAATTACCTAAGTCGTGAGACACCCTTGCGGCAAAGTTGCGAACTTAGCTTGAGTTGCCTAAGTCGCGAAGCACCCTTACGCCAACTCCTCGGACTTAGCTTGAGTTGCCTAAGTCGCGAAGCACCCTAAGTCATGAAGCACCCTTGCGATATACGTTCGTAAAGGGTCAGCCAATTTACAATCTCACTCAGGTACCGAAGGACCTATAAAAGAGAAAGTTGATTAGTTCGAAAAACGAGCGACGGATAAGTCTCGACGTCTCACGAAAAAGGGAAGCTTTATAAGCAATTCAGCAAGCACCTTGCGTGCATGAGAGAAAAGAGAGGAAGAAGGAAAACAAGGACTTTAAAAGGTAGAATAAACAGTTGTAAGTCCACAAACAACTGCTCACTGGGTGTCGGGTGTGAAGGCAAGTTCTTGTCAAGTTAACGTGCGAACTTGTGAAGATTGTTTAACGCCCGATAATATACCGAAGCCACATCCAGCCTTGTGCCACCTAGGGGATTCCAGGGTGCTGAGATGGTTGACGTTTCGTGTACGGCTGCGATTTGCAGAAAACAAGCCATGGCACGCGAAAACGAAGCCATTTTGGGGCAGTTCGGCCCGGCATGGTGAGTGGTCGCACTGCAGCGTTGCAAACTGTCGTTTCTTACAATTTCCAAGCAAGAACACATAAAACTAAGGCAAAATATACTGCCATGTCTCTATATAAGCATGCAAAAGCGATGAACGGTTCGTTGAACGAAGTTGCTACGGGTGCGCAACGACTGTTCGTGACATTCTCCCCCACGTAAACTGTCGACGCCCTCGTCGACACTTGTTGGTAGTTGTTGACGATTGCTTCTTCATGTCGTAGGGCATCTTCAGGCTCCTCACTAGCTTCGGTTCTGTGAAGCTTTCGCTAGTTTACCAAGTACTCGGCTTGCTCAGCTCCATTGGGTAGCTTTATCTTGTTATCCGCTAGAATGGTTTCAACTCGCTTCTCGTACGAGGCTCGGGTGGGGGGTAGCTGAGTTAGAACACTTCGGGAAGTATCTTGCGGATCTGAGTGGTAGACTTTCAAGTTGCTGGTGTGAAAAACATTGTGAATTTTGAGCTATGCTGGTAGCTGCAACTTATAGGAGACGTTACCTACCTTATTGATAATTGGGAAGGGCGCTTCATACTTGCGCACCAATCCTTTATGTACTTTGTGCCTAAAGAATTGGAGTGATGCTGGTTGGAGCTTCACCAACACCAAATTGCTGACTTTGAACTCTTGTAGTCGTCTTCCCAAGTTGGCCCACTTATTTATCTTTTTTGTCGCATTCTCCAAGTAAGCCCGCACAATATCTGTATTTCGGTCCCATTCTCTTGCAAAGTGATATGCTGATAGACTACTCCCAGTATACCCGATAGCCAATGTGTGAGGAGTCGATGGCTGTTGTCCTGTAATGATCTCGAAGGGGCTCTTGTTGGATGCAGAGTTCCATTACAAGTTGTAGGAGAATTGGGTTATGTCCAACAACTTCACCCAATCTCGTTGGTTGTCACTCACGTAGTGCTGAAGATATTGCTTAAGGAGCGAGTTTATTCTTTCGGTTTGGCCATCCGTCTAGGGGTGGAGGCTTGTGGAGAAGTATAACTTAGACCCCTACAATTTGAATAGCGCGGTCCAGAATCGTCCGAGCATCTCGATCACTGATGATATTGTGCAGGACTCCCCAATACTTCATCATCAACTTGGCTGCCTCCTCTACTGAACAGTGTAGGGGTGCAGCAATGAAAGTTGTATACTTTGAAAATCAATCGACCACCACGAGTATCGATCTAAGTTCTCCTACTGCCGACAAGCTTGATATGAAGTCCAAGGAAATGCTCTCCCATAGGATATGAGCAACGGCTCCAAAAGTCCCCCCGGCTTCTGTTGCTCCACCTTGTCTTGTTGGCAAGTAAGGCACGTTCGAATATATTCTTTCACATCAGTCCCCATCTTCGGCCAGTAGAAGGCCCTCTCTACGAGAGCCAAGGTTTTGTGAATACCCGGATGTCCAACCCAATGGGAATCATGACACTCTCTCAAGAGTTCACGCCTCAAATTGTCCATTCGAGGAACATAAACCCTATTCCTTTTTGTATAAATGAGTCCCTTCTGGACCCAAAATTGTCGTGCCTTGCCTTCTTTGATGAGCAGCATCAGCGTTACTGCTTGAGGATCACTGTACAGTCCATCCTTGATCTTGGAAAGGAAGTTGGAGTGCAACTAACTTGCTTGGCCTTTGCCCTCCAACTGTATTGCATTCACTCGCTCACTTTCCGTCTTAGTGCATCGGCCACGACATTTGCTTTTCCGAGCTTATACTCCATTGTCATATCAAATTCAGCTAAGAAGTCCTACCATCGTGCTTGCTTTGGGAAGAGTTTTTTTTGAGTTTGGAAAATAGTTCAAAGCGATGTTGTCTGTCCTCAGCACAAATCGCGATCCGAAAAGGTAGTGCCACCAAATTCGTAAATAGTGGACCACCACTATCATCTCCTTCTTGTGCACCGGATATCGTCGCTCGAGTTCACCGCCTTCATCCGACTTGGGTTCTTCTCCAAGATCAGCTCAAGTCGCTTTGTTTCTTGATCGATAATGAAGTTGTGGGTAGCGCTCGTGTCCACCATTGCACGGGTTGTTTGGCCATTGAGCTTAATGTCCACTTACATCAGCTCACTGCTCTCTGCTTTATGTGACTTTGTCTTTGTGTTCTCCCCCACTTGACCTTGCAAAGCATTCAACAAACGCATTGCTCCCATCCGGGGTCCTTGCGACTCCTCATTGTCGCTGTTGGATTTTGAATTACTCGAACTAGGAGCGACGATCTTGCCCTTGTTTGATTTGGGAGGGAAGCTGTTAAAGCATTGAGTGCCTGTTTCTGTGGGCACTTCCTCACCATGTGCGGCCCTCCGCACAAGAAGCATTCGCCAGGTTTTGGGGTATTGCCTTTTGAGCTTGGCTCTTTGTGGGAACTCTTCTTCCTTTGTTCGCCCTAGGTTTCCTTCCCTCGAGAATATTTTGGAGGGCGGTTTCCTAAAGATTGTTTCCTTTTCCCCGAGTCCTCCGAGGAAACAAAGTCGGTGAGCCTTTCTGCGGCCGCAATTACCTCGATCACATCGGTGACATTCCTTCGATGTAATTTTTGTTGAGCCTATGGTTTTAGGCCATCGAGGAAGCTGAACAACTTATCCTTCTCGGATATGTCCTGTATGTCTAGCATCCGCGTAGAAAATTGCTTCACGTAGTCTCGGATGGAAGTACTTTGGCGGAGTTGTCTCAACTTCCTCCTTTTGACGAACTCTGTGTTCTTGGGTAGGAACTAAGTTCTCAACTCCCGCTTTAAGTCATCCCATATGTCCGCTCGACACCGACCTTGTTAGATCTCCTCCCAACGGGTTCACCACCAAAGTTTTGCATCCCCGTTCAGATACATGGTTGCTATTGAAACTTTGGTATCTTCAGAATTAGGCCTTATAGCTCAAAAGTATTGTTCCATTTCAAACAAGAAATTCTCGAGCTTTTATGCGTCCCTAGCACCTCTATAGCAATGAGGCTCAAGTGCCCTCAAGTTTTGTGGCGGAGTAACACGGGTGTTGCTCCCTCCCGTATTCAGTGCCCTTGTGAGTGCTGTCACTCTGGAAGTGAGTTCTGCCACGACTTCACGCAAATGTTGCACGAAGTCTTTGGTATCGTCCGTCAGTTGATCGACTAGGGCCTCAACCTTGTCGATTTGGGATTCAGCTTCTTCTTGCGAGCTCTCTACCGCAAGAAGCCTTCGTTGGCCTCGGTAGAGTTACTCTAAGCTCGCTTTAAGAACATCCAAGTGGGTTTTCGTCGCTGTAAGTCCCTCCTTATAGCTCTTTTTCCCAGTCGACGCTCCAGATTGTGCCTTCGCTTGCGGGGAGTAGCCAACTTCTCGCTCATCATGTTCGTTGCAACGCTCCTCTAGGGTGACTCCCATAATATGAGAGCGAGTTTGCACTTGCAGCCCACCTGCGGTTGCTTGGGGTAATGGTCTGACTTGCCCTGTCTTGCTCGAGTCGCCACGATGCTTTGCTATGGCAAGATCGCAAAGTTTCTCGCTGCTTGCTTGAATTGCTTGTCTGCTCTGATACCACAATGTCACAGACTTAGCTAGAATTGCCTAAGTTGTGAGGCACCATTGCGGCAAAGTTGCAAACTTAGCTTGAGTTACCTAAGTCGCGAAGCACCCTTGCACTAACTCCTCGGACTTAGCTGGGATTGCCTAAGTCATGACGCACCCTTGCGATATGCGTCCGCTGAGGTTCACCCAATTTGCAACCTCACTCAGGTCCTAAAGGACCTGTAAAAGAGAAAGTTGATTAGTTCGAAAAACGAGTGGCAGACAAGTCCCGACGTCTCGCGAAAAGGGGAAGCTTTATAAGCAATTCAGCAAGCAACTTGCGTGCATGAGAGAAAAGAGAGGAAAGAGGAAAACATGAACTTTAGAAGGTAGAACGAACAATTGCAAGTCCACAAACAACTACTCACCGGGTGTCTGGCACGAAGGCAAGTTCCCATCAAATTAACGTGCGAACTTGTGAAGATTGTTTAACGCCCGACAATATACCGAAGCCCCATCCAGCCCTGTGCCACTCGGGGGGTTCTAGGGTGCTGAGATGGCTGATGTTTTGTGTGTAGCTGCGGTTTGCAGAAAACAAGCCGTGACACACGAAAACGGAGCCATTTTAGGGCAGTTCGACCCGACGCGATGAACGGTCGCACTACAGCACTTGCGATATGCGTCCGCCAAGGTTTAACCAATTTGCAACCTCACTCAGGTCCCGAAGGACCTGTAAAAGAGAAAGTTGATTAGTTCAAAAAACGAGCGACAAACAAGTCCCGATGTCTCGCCGAAAGGGGAAGCTTTATAAGCAATTTAGCAAACAACTTGCGTGCATGAGAGAAAAGAGAGGAAAGAGGAAAACATGGACTTTAGAAGGTAGAACGAACAATTGCAAGTCCACAAACAATTGCTCACAAGGTGTTAGGCACAAAGGCAAGTTCCCGTCAAGTTAACATGCAAACTTGTGAAGATTGCTTAACGCCCGACAATATACCGAAGCCCCATCCAGCCCTGTGCCACCCGGGGGTTTCCAGGGTGCTGAGATGGCTGATGTTTCGCGTGTAGCTACGGTTTACAGAAAACAAGTCGTGACATGCGAAAATGGAACCATTTTAGGGCAGTTCGGTCTGACGCGGTCAGCGGTCGCACTACAGCGCTGCAAACTATCGTTGCTTACATTTTCCAAGCAAAAACACATAAAACTAAGGCAAAACAAGTTGCCATGTCTCTGTCAAGCATGCGAAAGCAATGAACGGTTCGTTGAACAAAGTTGCTGCGGGTGCGCGACGACCGTTCGTGACAATATGTGTGTGACCTTCTAGGCCCATTACCGAGCTGGCCGTAAGTTGAACTTGTCAAAACCCCTTCTGATTCAAAACTCCTTCTGACTCAGTGAATTATTATCCCCATAATAATTCACTAAACTTATCGACCATGGACATACAAGGTCACTACGCCATAGTCCCCAAACGGTATTGTATATTTATTAGACCTATCTACCCTCATTTACTGTGTATCTGTAGTCCTTCATCCATCTAATATCACAGAGATCGTATTATCGGGTATAGTGCTATTAGGCCTATATGGAATCCATCCGAGTCTCACTCTTATCGGATTCTTTCGGAGAACTCTATTAATCCGAATGACCCTGGCTTGAGATTTTCCCAAGTGAGAATACACATGATATTCCTCTTATGATACCGAGAGTGAATGATCTTTTATTGACACCCAATTGCGTTTCTAAGGTTTGTTGCCATTCCCAATGACCGTTTGTACTGGATTTGGAACTTCCAGACCTATAACTCCGGTATTAAAGAACGGAGTACTTAAACAAGGCATCTTTAGTGCCTTAAGTCTAAGGATCAGATACACAACTGGGACTACGGAATTGTTGTTTGATGATGAGGTATCATTAACCATCTAACATTCCATAAGTGGATCATTCAGTAAACATTCTCCAATGAGCACCTGCACTATATCTCTATTGTCTCTACACAAGCAGCTATGAGACCAGTTGCCTCCATTATATGGACGAGTATATAGTCCACCGGTCTGTTCGGTTAACTCGATGTCCTTTTCGAGTAACTTATGACCAGGAATATTTAGGATGTGTTTAAAGGCGGATTAGTTTCATTATCATGATCTCGTCGTGATCCAATTCTCATTTCGCAGATTCAAGGACGTCACAATATATTCATCATATAATATAAAGTGAGATAATGCCATTATTAATATCAACCAAAAGAGATTGTGCAGCGTATCACATGTGCCATTACTCACGTGATTGGCTTATAGGGCACCTGTATCTAGCAATCTCCCACGTGACCTAAAGCCAATCACCTACATGCCTGATCCCCATTAGGTGTCGGTGACACTCGAAAACAATTTAAGACAACAGTTTCGTCAGTGGATCTATAATGTTATCTTCGGATGAAACTTTTTTCCATTGTTACATTACCATGGGCTACGATTTCTCTGATCAAGTGGATCCTCCTCAGAACGTGCTTAGACTTTTGATGAGACCTGGGTTTCTTTGCTTGAGCAGTCGCTCCGTTATTATCGCAATATAAGGGAGTCGACTCGTTGCTCGGCACGACTCCTAGATCTACGATGAACTTCTTCATCTAGATTGCCTCCTTTGCTCCTTCTATCGCAGCAATATACTTTACCTCAATGGTCTAGTCAACAGTAGTGTCTTGCTTGGAACTCTTTCAGCTTACTGCCCCTCCATTCAGGGTGAACACATGCCCTTAGTTTAACTTACTATCATTGATATTGGATTGAAAACTCGAGTCCGTGTAGCTTTCAACATTAAGGTTATTTCCTCCATATATCAGTAAACGATTCTTAGTCCTGCTCAAGTACTTAAAGATACACTTTACTGCCTTCTAGTGTTCTAAACTTGGATCCGCTTAATACTTGCTCGTAATACTTAGAACACGCGCTACATCAACCTTGGTACATAAAATAACATACACGATAGACCTTATCGCTGAGGCATAAGGTATCTTATCCATGTCTGTCTTTTCTATAAGAGTCTTTAGGGACATACTCCTAGAAAGTGATATTCCAATGTCTCATCGGTATGAGATATCTTTTGAAATTTTTTATGCTAAATCTTTTGACAATGGTATTTATGTACCTGGACTGGGACAAGCCAAGCATCCTTTTGGATTTATTTATATAGATCTGAATTTCTAAAATATAGGATGCTTCCCCTAAGTCTTCATGGAGAAGTGTCTAGATAACCAAGCCTTAACCGTAAAGAAAATTCCTACATCATTCCCAATGATTAAGATGTCATCCACATATAGCACCAAGAAGGTGATAGCGATCTAACTTACCTTCCTGTACATAAAAGGCTCATATTTGTTCTTAATAAAGTCATAAGATTTGATCGCCTCATCAAATCTTATGTTCCAATTTCGGGAAGCTTACTTTAGTCCATAAATGAAATTAAGCAATCTGCACACTTTATTTGGACTTTTCTTGGACACGAATCCCTTAGGTTGTATCATATACACCTCCTTGAGGTTGCTATTAAGGAATGTTGTTTTTACGTCTATCTGTCCGATCTTGTAATCATAGTGTGTTGCAATGGCTAATAGAATTCGGATGAATTTCAGCATGGCCACAGGCGAGAAAGTTTCGTCATAGTTAATACCTTGCCTTTGACGATATCCTTTAGCCACTAGCCTTGCCTTATAGGTACAATATCCTCAAGTGCATCAACTATTTTCCAAACCTTGTTGGAGTATATGGAATCCATCTCGGAATTCATGTCCTCTTACCACTTTTTGGAGTCTATACTCGTAATAGCGTTCTTATAGGTCTGAGGATTGATATCCTCAATATGATCACCCTTGATATGTTCCACATATCTCTCAAGAGGGTTGGATACTCTATTGGACTTACACAAAGTCGGAACTTGTGTGCTTGGTACCTGAACAGACTCGCCTTGTGAAATGGTGCTTGAGCTAGGTTCTCCAACCTCGTTCAACTCTGTTATGCTTCAACTATTTTCACGAAAAATATGCTCCTTCTCAAGGAACATCGCTCTCTTGGCAATAAAGACCTTTTGGTCCTCGGTGTCATGGACTTAGCTGGTTTTGCCTAAGTCGTGCGGCACCCTTGCGTGTCCGTCCGCAAAAGTCAGCCTCCCCGAAACCTCCCATGGTCCCTTAGGACCTACAAAAGAGAAAACGGGTTAGAGAAAACGCCTCACTCAGGATCCACAAGCAATCATCTCCGGAAACACTTCTTAGACAATGCAAATTACAAACAAACTTTAAAAGCTCTGAACAGTTGCACAACAAAGGGGTAAAATGGTCCACTACAGATCGAAACTAAAATGGGACTATTAAGCCTTCGGCCGTCCCTCTACATGCTGTTCAAAGCATGAACATACCAAAAGACACGGACATACATAAGCATTACATCAAACATCCTATTTTGAAGTTTGTCCGTGACATTCTCCCCCACTTATTCCTTCGACGTCCTCGTCGAAGCCTTTGCCGACACTGCAACTCCTCGCCTTTGCTGAGTCTTTAATCTTCTATGCCAGCTGCAATGCGCCCCTTGGCTTCCAGCTGCTCTACGCTGCTGTTTTTTTTGAGTAGTCGAACCTTTGATCCGCCATACTGCTTCAACTCGCCAATGACTCTGACTTTTGTGTGGGGTTGGCTGAGTTATGTTGATCCCTGTTGGTTCCTACGGATCCTCCAGATGAAGAAAAAGACCATCTTTACTATGCGCCAGTCTCTCAAATGCCTCATGATGCTTGAACTGGGTGGATGCTTGTTGGAGCTTTAACGAGCATCGCCTCGCAAACTTTTGAAGTTTTTGGGTCCTTCCTCCACAAAATTTATTCATCGACTCTTCTTTCACTTAGTTGTCATTTCCAAGTAGATTCGCATCACTTCCGCTTTCGATTGGCATTCTGTTAGGAAATGAAGCAGATAATCTACTCTCAGTAGCACTGATCACCATTGGTGAGGATTTGACAACTATTGTCTTCTAATATCTTCGAAGGGCCTTTGAACCTGTGTAGAGCTCCTCTACTAGATAGATAAGAGAATTGGGGTACTCGATTTCGCCCATTCTGTTAAGAGTTGAGAAGGCAATGGTTACTTGACTTCGCCCGCCTTCTCAAGGGTTGTACTCCATGCATCGAGCTGGTTACTGGCCTTCACCTACTCTTTGCTCACACTTCTGAAGCACTCGAAGTGTTTGCACTCCTTGCGTTGAGTTAGCTACTGTGATTCACCTTCTCAATGCCATCGAACTTCTGGAATGCAGGAAGTTTTCACCCCAACTTGGAGTAAGTCTCTAATAGTTTTGATCGCCTTTGGGGTTGTACCGTCTTCTTCATCAACCCTGCCGCCTACTCCACTGAGTAGCAAAGGTACAGCACCGCGTACTGCCTGCTTCGTTCCTTGGTCGTGCACTCTTGCACGACCCGAAGTCCTTCACTTTCGGCTATCTTGATGAGAAGCTCGTTGACACCGGTCTTATGAAGTCCCTTGGCCTCTGCCCTTCAGCCTTGTCTTGGTACTTGGAGTTTGCCTCTGCATGCTCCACCTTCTCGGCCCCATTCACGACCAAGCACTCTCCCCCCATGAGAGCAAGGGATCGATGACTCCACAGAAGTCCCACCTCTGTGGTACCATGGTGCTGCCAGGCCCATGGCTCTACTATCCGTCGCCTCACATCTGCATCCCTTTCTTCACGATCGGATAGTCTCTGTGGCACTCCTCTGAGTCCACCTCCATTCTAACCGATGCTTGATTTTGGGTAGCTAAGCCCCTCTGGACTCGTCGTCGCTTCCTCGCCCCTTTCGACCCCCTGCTTCAACACCTCTGTGTTCTCCAAGCAGATCCCTTTGGTCGATGGAAAGACAGACTGCAACTCCCATGCATGGCCTCTGCCATAACATTGTAGGGTTTACACCGATTCTGTTCTCCTTAGCTTCATTGGTAGCAACGTTCGCTTACTCGACCTTGTCCTCTGACTTGCCTGGCTCCCTTAAGCGAATATTGGCTCTGGAGCAGTCCAACTCTCCAGCTGCTTCGATCATACCTCTACATGATCAAGTCCCTCTCATGGGACTCACTGGTACTTGCATTCGAACTTTTCCCTTGGTGGAACACAACCCCCATATGCTGATGACCAAGGCTTTCATCCGATGCAAAATTCGATGCACGCACGGAAGACCCGCCTCTGCGGTACCATGGCCTTCACTCCTTGAATCCATAGCCCTTCTTACCGTCGTGTTGTTCACCGAAGTGGAGCTGCCAGTAGCTCCTGATCATACCTCCGTATGATAAGTCCCTCACGGGACTTTACCCGTGTGTATCGCATTGCCACGAACTGTTCCACCACGATCCGCTGCACCATGTCGCCTCCTGGTGACATCTCTATTGCCTTCTGATCCTTGTGGAATGAACTCGAATTGTGGTCCCTCCATTTGTGGTCTCTGCCACCCCATTGCAGGGCCTCTTCCACTTTCAATTGTGTTCGCTCCTTTGGCAATCGACCTTCGCCCACCCGCTCTTGGGTCACACCTAGACGAAGCACCGCTCTAGGACAGTCCATTGCCTAGTAGCTCCCGAAGTCCACCGACTTCGCTGCAATTAGTGCACCATTGTCTGGATCCTGGGCCTCTGCCCCTACCAGCACAATCTCCGTTGTGCACCGCTCCCTTTCATGGCAACTTGAATGGCAACACTGTGGTATATTCTTCAAAAGTACCCGCCTCCACGTCCTCTTGCCCCGTGCCAAGGCCTTCTGAACCCAACTTTGCCTCCGCAAGCTGAGTCGCCTCAGTTCCTCCATGAAATGCTTCTTCGAGATAAGGTGCATGTGCCTAGAAGCTCCCTTCGTCTTTGGCACCATGCAATACGAGTCCGCTCTATCAGAAATAAAGGACCCATGGAACAACATGATCCTGCTCTTGCCTCTACAAGAGTTCATGTCCTTGACCTTTGTCTAAGGAAAGCTCTACGCCTCCGCTCCATGTTCCATCTTCTATGCCGGCTCACTTCATGCGGCTTGGGTACTTCGCTAAGTTACACCCAAGTTGCTTCGCTCCTCGTTTTTGTCATTGAGTTGATGGTGGCCCTCGCGCCCACCATTCCACGGGTCAGCCCTCCCTTGAGTCTGATCTCTATATCGACTCCAAGTGTGCCTTCATTTATGTTGCTTTGGGTCGCTCCCCCACTTGATCTCGCAATGCATCCACCGATGCATTCTCTCAAGCGAGATCATGCGACGACTCCTCGCCGCTCGCTCGGTCCATTGAGCTTCGTGAAGTTGTTGTTTTTGAGGTACTACTCCTCAACATGTGCAGTCTATTGCACGTGATTCTCCCTCTGGAGAGTCGGGATTTATCCCTCCTGGATATCCATCCCGTTGGAGCAACATCTCTCTTCGTTTCGGAGACCACCATCCCCTTGGACTACTCCGATTTGCTGAACAAACTGCGCATTGTTCTGCCTCCTGCAAACACACTTGCTAGATTGCGACTCTACGTCAATACAGCCCCCACTGCGCCACTCAAGGCCTAGCAACATGCTGAACTCGCTGCACACTTCAGCCTCCTACGGACGTATCCTTCACATGTCGAAGAGAAAGTTGCAATGCTCCATGGAGCCGAGTTTCGGTCGCCTTGGGATGGTCACGAACATTCCGTCATCCGCATACAAGCCCTTGCATGAGTACCGAATTTTTCGAGTTAGCAATTCCCCTCACCTTTGTGAGCTTTGCACAACTCTTTCGGTCGCTGAGCAACTCATTCCACCTTGCATGATCTCATCCTTTACCAAGCGCCTCGCTTGCCTTGAGCACCATCAAGTATAGTTGCCAACGTTGAGCCATAGCTCAAACTCAACCATCCCAACCTTTGTGCGCTTCGCATTCTTCCCAGCTTGCTCGTCCTCGTGGTGCCTCTCACGCGAAGGGCTGGCCATTCCTCTGAATGCCAATCTCAGATGCTCGCTCCTCTTAGCGACTCTATTTCCCTACATCGCCATGCTCGTTTTCCTCAAAACGATCGCGTGTGCTGGCTGCCCTCAATGCAGCCCCACTAGGTCCCCCACGTTTGCATGCTAAGTGTTTTTATGAGTGCTTGTCCCGCTCTGATACCATCTGTCACGGACTTAGCTGGTTTTGCCTAAGTCGTGCGGCACCCTTGCGTGTTCGTCCGCAAAAGTCAGCCTCCCCGAAACCTCCCATGGTCCCTTAGGACCTACAAAAGAGAAAACGGGTTAGAGAAAACGCCTCACTCAGGATCCACAAGCAATCATCTCCGGAAACACTTCTTAGACAATGCAAATTACAAACAAACTTTACAAGCTCTGAACAGTTGCACAACAAAGGGGTAAAATGGTCCACTACAGACCGAAACTAAAATGGGACTATTAAGCCTTCGGCCGTCCCTCTCATGCTGTTCAAAGCATGAACATACCAAAAGACACGGACATACATAAGCATTACATCAAACATCCTATTTTGAAGTTTGTCCGTGACATCGGGGTGATAGAAATAATACCCATAAGTCTCTTTGTGGTATCCTACGAATTTGCCCCGTTCCGTCGTTGATTCTAGCTTGTCGGGATTGTACCTCCTAATGTGGGTAGGGCGGCGGCCCTAAATCTTTAACAACATTAAGATCAGGCTTCTTCCCTTTCTATATCTCATATGGTGTAGACACTATCGCTTTAGATGAAATTCTGTTCAGATGGTAAGTTGCAAACTCTAGGGCGTACCCCTAGAAAGATACGGGTAGGTCGGTGAAACTCA
>CM017197.1:37914063-38033674 GCA_004837865.1 Musa balbisiana
GGGGGAGGCAGAGATAGGAGGTCGGCAGCTATAAGGGTCTAGCCTATGATCCTTTGAGCCCCAACTCCTATTTATAGAGAGTCCCTTTTGCTAATCCTAATGGATCTTTCTTAGTGGGTACTGGATCCCCATCTAATAACCATTCTAAGCTCTATTGGGTCTCACCCAATAGACCCATTAAAACAGGGGCTTATTAGATATCCCATATTCAATCCTTTATTCGTCGCGTCATCCATCATATGTGTATGACCCTTGAGGCTCAATATTGAGCTGGTCGTGAGTTGAACATATCAGAACCCCTTCTACTTACTGAATTATTATCCCCATAATAATTCACTCAACTCATCGACTATGGACGTACTAGGCCATTACGCTATAGTCCCCAAACGGTATAGGAGGATCTAATCCATTGGACTTATATACCTTTAGTTACCATGTATCTGTAGTCCCTCATCCATTTAATATCTCGGAGATCGTATATTAGGCATGGTGTTGTTAGACCCATACAAAATCCATCCAAGTTTCACTCTTATTGGATTCTCTCAGAGAACTCTCTCAGTCCGAGTGACCCTAGCGAGAGATTTGTCTGAGTGAGAGCACGGGATATTTCTCTCATGATACCGAGAGTGGATGATCCTTTATTAACACTCAATTGCTTTTGTAAGGTTGACTGTCATTCCCAATGATCGTCTGTACTATATCTGGAACTTTTAGACCTATAAGTCCGATATCAAAGAAGAGAGAACTCAAATAAGGTATCCTTGGTGTTTCAAGTTTAAGGACTAGATATACCACTAAGACTATGGAATCGTTGTCTGACAATGAGGTATCATTAACCATCTAGTATTCTGTAAGTGGATCATTGAGTGAACTCATTCTCTAGTGAGAACTTGCACTATATCCCTAGTGTCCCCACACAAGCAGTTATGAGACCAATTACCTTTATCATATGGACGAGTATATAGTACATCGGTTTGTCCGGTTACCTCGATGTACTTCTCGAGTTACTATGACCAGGAATATTTAGGATGTGTTTAAAGGCGGATTTATTTTATTATCATGATCTTATCATGATCCAATTCCCATTATTTAGATTTAAGGACATCACAATATATTTATCATATAATATAAAATGAGAGAATGCCATTATTAATATCAACTAAAAGAGATTATGCAACATATTAGAAGTGCCATCACTCATGTGATTGGCTTGCAGGACACCTGTAACCAGTAATAATTTCAATGCAATTGGTCTAGTTTACATTATTTTTGCTATTAATTAGTCATGTGTCTTGTTTTCAATGTCCTTATTTGACATGCTTTGCCTGATTAGTTGTTATTTTCCAGAGGATCACTTGCAGTTGAGCCCTTATTTGTCTTACTTTAGTGGGGCATTAGCAGGATGTGCAGCCACGTTAGGATCATATCCTTTTGATCTTCTACGAACCATTTTAGCATCACAGGGTGAGCCAAGGGTAAGCATTGATCTTTCTCAGTTCTTGTGCTTTTGAAAAAAAGTCCATAGCTAGATCCAACATCATATTCTCAGTTATAGTCTATTGGCTGTAAAAGCCACAGTCTTGAAGTTGAAACTGCCGGAATTCTGTGTTTTGTAGACTTTGGATCCTTAAGTTACTTGTTGGAAAAAATCTTAGTGATGTGAGAAAAACTCAGATACATGATGTGTTCTCATGTTGTAATATCTATTCTGTGTACTAATTATATTAATACAAAAACATTCATTTTATATAAGAAACTCCCGTGACTTGTATCTTTGTTGGTAGGTTGGTCATGCCAATCCTTCTAAAGTTTGGGGGTTTGGAAATACATTCATGGAAAGAAAAAATTACTTTCCATGTGGTGACTAGAATCAGTGACCAGGTATTTTTTTTTGGAGTTTGGTTTGGGGGTTTTAGTAGGCATGTCCCAGTTTCATCTTTTTTTTCCTCTATCACCCTCATTTTCCACTTATTGCTCAAAAATTGGTTAGGTTGTGTGCTCTTGTGCATTTGCTTATAGATGATGGATAAAGAGAGGAAAGAGGAGCGTAAGAGACACTCAGAATTCTCTAATCCATGACCCCATGCCATGAATATAAAAGACCTTCTTTTGAACATTTAGCTTGTTTTTAGAGCTTCCAAGTGCTTGGATCAACGTCCAACCTAAACAGGAGATTATGGTTTCTTTGCTTCATAAATTCTGACATCAATCTAAAATATTGTGTTATTATTTGACTGATTGTTGTGCTTGTGATTTTCTGATATATATATATAAACAAAATTATGTTCATATAGCTTTTTTATCCTTATTTTTGTTTCTGATTATTTTTTTTATTTTTGATTATGTTTCAGCCGATTCCAATCCATAGTCTCATTTTAATTGTATAAACTAATGTCAATCTGCATCTCAATTCTAATGCAATGACATGATTGTGCCTTGAATATTAGGTTAGTTGTAGGTTTTTATAGAAAGACTTTTTGCTGCTCTCTATGACTCATAGTTGGCCTAGTGAGTGTACTTGTGTAATGATGACTCAAAGAGTCTAATTTTATATGTTGGTGTAGTGAGTGTACATGTGTAATGATGACTCAAATAGTTGATGCCCCTAACCTATTTGTTCTTATGTTGTATTTATCCCATCGGAAAATTAATTTGCAAATGTTCTACTCAGGTACGAGGGTGATTGAGAAGCTATCAGCTCAAAAATTTTTTGTTGCTAACTTGCTACTTATGTCAATTGTTGTTGCTCAAAGCCCCCTAATAGAGTTAATTAATTTATAAGCAGTTTCTCCACACTTTCAATTAATATTCTTGGTCTTTCTTCAATTTTTGAGTGATATTTTTGTAATATATTGCATGCTTGGGCTATCTGCAATGGCATGGTTACACAAATAACCATAATATTAGAATAGTTTTTGTTTTGTAACTTTATGGTATTTTCAGATTTTTTTTTTTTCTTCATATTCTAATAAATGCATTATGGATTATCTACCCAAGGAACATTGTTTTGAGTCATCGGACCTATAATGGTGACCTGGTCGGACTAGTACGTGTTGGTTGGTACCAGTGTATTGATGCATGGTACGTTGGTACGTACTAGTGTGTCAAAGAGAAAGAAGAGAAAGAAGAGGAAGTGGTGGTGGAGGAAGAGGAGGAAGGAAGATGAAGGAAGAAGTTGTGGCGGTGGAGGAAGAGGAAGAGGAAAAAAAGAGGAGGTAATGGAGGAAGATGAGAAGAAGAAGAAGAAGAAGAAGAAGCATATTTGTTGGTGGGGCACGACTAGTGGCGACGGGTTGTCATGAACAAAGCTGTAAACGAGGTGTTCAATGTAATGCTTATGTATTGTCTGTTTCTTTCGGTTTTATTCATGCTTTGCATAGCAAGTAGAGGACTTACAGTAGGTTTGGTAGCCCCATATTGGTTGGGTTTTTATAGTCGTTTCTGGCTAGTAAATGCAAGTTATGTGCAATCGTCGTGTAGAGGCAAAACTACCTAGAAATAAGCCATCTAGGCAATCATTTTGGGAGTTTTCTAGCTCCGCAGAGTGGTGTGGAGTGTCAACCAACACAGCGCCCAAGAGCTACCCTGGTGGCACATGGACGGATGCGCCTTTGGGGTAGTGTCTAGGATAATTCGCTGCCTTGTTCCGTAGCAATGTTATGTGGGCACTTGTGGGGATTTTTAGTTGTGGTAGACCACTTTAGACCCTTTGTCGCGCGATCGTTCAAAGCTTACGAAGTCTGTTTATTATTTGCATTGCCTATTAAGTGTTTGCTGAAGTGGCTACTTGTGTGATCCTGAGTTAAATGGTTCCTCTAACCCATTTTCTTTTTTGTAAGTCCTTAAGGGACCATAAAAGGTTTCGAAGAGATTGACCCTTTGTGGACGGATATATAAGTGTGCTGCACAACTTAGGCAAAACCATCTAAGTTAGTGACAAATGGTATTAGAGTGAGATAAGCACACTTAGAAACAATTGGCATGCAAACGTGGGAGACATAGTGATGTTGCGTTGAGAGCAGCTAGCATATACAATAATCATTTGAGGGAAATCATCGTTGAGACATAGGGAAATGAGTCGCTCAAAGGAGCGAGCATCCGAGATTAGCATTCAAAGGAATAGCCAACCCTTCGCACAAGAGACACCACGAGGACAAGCAAGTTGGGAAGAACGCATAGTGCACAAAGGTTGGGATGGCTGAGTTTGAGTTATGGTTCAACGTTGGCAACTAAACTAGACGGTGCTCAAGGCAAGCAGAGTGCTTGGCAAAGGATAAGACCGTGCAAGGAGGGATGGGTTGCTCGGCGATCGAAAGAGTTATGCAAAGCTTATAGAAGTGAGATGAATTGTTAACTTAAAGAATTCGATACTTATGTAAGTGCTTGTACGCGAACTATGAATTGTCCGTGGCCATCTCAAGGCGATCGAAACTCGGCGCTATGGAGGATTTTTTCTTCGGCATGAGAAGGATACATCCATACGAGGCTGAAGTGTGTAGTAAGTTCAGCATGTTGCTAGGCCTTGAGAGGCATAACGAGGCTATATTGGCGAAAGTCACAATCTAGCAAACATGTTCGCGAGGACGGAACAGTACACGGTTTGTTTAGCAAGATGGAGTAGTCCAAGGGGATGGTAGTCTCCGAAACTTCTAGAGGGAAAAATATGAAAATAAAAGTTACTTTAATAGGATAGATATCTAGGAGGGATGAGTCTCGGTTCTCTAGAGAGAGTATCGTGTGTAACGGACTGCACATGTTGTTGAGGGGTACCTCAAGACAACAACTCCACAAAGCTCAACGGATCGAGTGAGCTATAAGGAGTCGTATGATCTTGTCGCATGATCTCGCACGAGGTAATGTGTTGGTAGACGCATTGCGAGATCAAGTGGGGGAGCAACTCAAGGTAACACCAAACGAAGGCACACTTAGAGTCGATGTGGAGATCAGACTCAACGAAGGGTCAACTCATGGAATGGTGGGCATGAGGGCCACCATCAACTTAATGCAAATCGAGGAGTAGAGTAACTTGGGTAGAACTTGGTGAAGTGCCCAAGTCGAATGAAGGTAGTCGATATAGAAGACGAAACATGGAACGAAGGTACGAAGCTTTCCTTGGATAGAGGTCAAGGACATGAACTCTTGCAGAGACAAGAGCGAGATCATGTCGTTCCATGGGTTCCTCGTTCTGATGGAGTGGACTCAACTTATATAGTGCCAAAGTCGAATAGAGCTTCGAGGCACATGCACCTTCTCTCAATGAAGCATTTGATGGAGGCGACTCAACTTGCGGAGGCAATGTTGGGGTCAGAAAGCGATGCCACTAGGAGGCGATATGGTGCAGCAGATCGTGGTGGAACAGTTCGAGGCAATGTGACACACATGGGACAAGTCCCATGAGGGCCTTGATCATACAGAACAATGATCGGGAGCTACTTGGAGCTCCACTTTGGTGAACAACACAATAGCAAGAAGAGCTGTGGATTCGAGGAGTGAATGCCATGATACTGCAGAGGTGGGTCTTTCGTGCGTGTATCGAATTTTGTATTGGATGAAAGTATTACACTCTGCTCTTAGTCTACTTATACCTTACATATATGACTAAAGTAGGATGCCACATTTTAATTTTTCAATATTATTATCGATAGGAATACAACGGAAGTAGACAATCTAAAAATTAAAACATGCTAACTTACTACACAAAATTGGCAAGGTTTTCCCTTGTACATAATATTTTTTGACACTTGTACATAATTATAATATCTAACCAAAAGAAAACCCAAACATAATATGTCTAAAATTTATGTACATAAAATGCTCACAGGTCATCGTCTATATCTGCACTAGCATAGGCTTGTACATGCTCACTTCCCTATCCAATTACTTGGGTGGGGTGCTAGTATTTTTACTTAAAAAATAAGGTTTATAGTAAGTACTCACTCCGTAAGTATAAGCCTTTATGCTTTAATCAGGTGAGCATGCATCATGTCATATATACCATATTTTAAAATCATCATCATAAGACAATTAACCGTAAACACCTCATCATATGACTTTTCTATCAAACATAACTCTACAACATAACATATGCAAAATAAATAGGTAAAATTCTATGTTGAAATAATTTAGAATGCTTATATGCACATGTAAGAAATATAGCAAATGCATGGACTTCTACGTCCCATATCATAACATATACGTTCACTCCCACATCGCACGTATATGCATGTGAAAACATAGCAAATTCCATTGCCACTTCTTGTTAGTATATACATGCTTGTTACCATAGCTTAACTTCATATTCAAATCCTCTCGCACACTTTGGCTTGTTGCGCTATACTTAGCACAAACATTAATGCTTATGCATGCTTAACCAATGTTTCGTAGAACATTGAGAATGGTATTTATGAAAAGCATATACTTCAATCTTTAAAGTCAAAAACATGAGTATACCATTTATCTTATTTATGAATCATAGACATCACAAATCATTTGTCCTCGAAATTTCTTACTTGAATAGCTCTAGCTATACTTAACACAAACATTAATGGTTATGCGTGCTTAACCAATATTCCGTAGAATATTGAGAATTGTATTTATGAAAAGCATCTACTTCAATCTTAAAAGTCAAAAGCATGAGTATGTCATTTATCATATTTATGAATCATAGGCATCACAAATTATGTCCTCGAAATTTCTTACTTGAATGGCTCTAGCTATTTCTCATGTATCCCTTCTTCCCTTTCCCAAATTGCTTGTTCTGTTGCCTGATTCCTCCATATCACTTTGACTAAGGCGATCTTCTTATTACGAAGTTCTTTCTCCTTTTTATTGAGAATCTTTATAAATCGTTCTTCGTATGTCAAATTTTCATCCAATTCTATTGGTTGTTCTTCTAGAACATGAGAAGGATAAAAAATATACTTCCTCAACATTTATACATGGAATGCATTATGCATTTTTGCTAATGCAGGAGGTAAGGCTAGTCTGTCAATCACATCACCAATTTGGTTAAGAATTTCGTGTGGTCCTATATATCAAGGACTTAGCTTGCCTTTCTTCCTAAATCTCATGACTCATTTTATTGTTGTTATCTCTATGATTACTTTATCGTTTATTTTAAATTTCAAAGGTCTCCTATTATCAACATAATATTTCTGCCTGCTTTGTGCTGCCTTTATCTTTTGGTGAACTCAGTGATTAAGAAAGGCGCTCGGGTGCTTGCCTAGGCGCTCGAGCGAGGCGAGGCGAGGCCCGAGTGCCTCGCTAATGTCCCAGGCGGCGCGCTTCAAATAGGCGCCGCCTGGGCGCTCGCCCGAGCCCAGGCGCTGGGCGCTTCGGGCGAGCGCCTGGGTAAACCAAGGCGACTGAACTAGGATTTTAGGTTTGGTTCGGTCCTGGTTCAGTTGTTAGTTGGTTCAATCGAACCAACTAAACCTAACCCTTACCCAACCCTAACCTGCTGCCGCTGCCGCTCCCGATCCCGATCGTGATCTCGCTGCTCGTCGCTCCTGCTCCCGCTGTCGTTGCTCTCGCTGTCGCTGTTCGCCGTTGCCGCTGCTCGCGCCTCCCGTGAGCCCTCTCGCTGCTTGTGCCTCCTGCGAGCCCTCCCGCGAGCCTTCCCGTTGCTCGCGCCTCCCGCGAGCCCTCTCGCTGCTCGTGCCTCCTACGAGCCCTCCCGCGAGCCTTCCCGCTGCTCGCGCCTCCCGCTGCTCGCGCCTCTCGCGAGCCTTCTCGCTGCTTATGCCTCCTGCGAGCCCTCCCGCGAGCCTTCCCGTTGCTCGCGTCTCCCTTGAGCCCTCCCGCTGCTTGCGCCTTCCGCTCCCTTTCCCTTTCTCGCTGCCGCTGCCGCCGCTCGCCGTTGCCATCGTCGCTCGTCGCTGCTTCTTCGTTTCTCCATCAGGCTCAGTATACTCTTAATATTAAGTTTATTTGAATTTTGAAATGATTAATTTTCTGTTAATAAATTAATAATATATTATTTTGATTTTAATGTTGTTAATTTTTATTTATTTGAAATTATTGTTAGGTTTCAACATAAATGGCAAGTGTAGAGAGCAACTCAATAGAGTCTCCAATGGTATCAAAAAAAGATCCTGCATGGAAGTATAATTGTTTGAAGGATCCGAAAGATCCTAATTCAGTGACTTGCATATTCTGCGATAAGACTACCAGAGGTGGTATTTTTCGTGCAAAACAACATCTAATAGGAAATTTCAAGAATGCAGCAACTTGCAAAAAATGTCCACCTGAGGTAAAAGAAGAATTGCTGAGTTATATGAATGAAAAGAATGCACAAAAGAATAAATCTTACAGGAATTTACCAGAAGACAATGTTGAACATCTCAGGGATGAAGAAGAAGATTATTCTACGTGTATTAACCCAAGTGAAAAAAGAGTATACGACAAAAAGGGAAAAGAAGTTATGAGTACTAAGAAAGGTAAAAAAGGATCGATGGATCTATATATGCTTCAAGGATCCCAAAAACAACAAGGGCAAGCAGGAGGCTCAAAATTTAGACAAACAAATATAAGTGATGTTTGTGATAAAGAAATAAGAGGAAGAACAATTCAGCACATTGCTCGCTTCTTCTATCAGGCTGGTCTTCCTCTTAGTACAACTCGTTTAGACAGTTTTAAGGATATGATTGAAGCTATTGGAAGATATGGTGCAGGATTAAAACCCCCAAGTTATTATGAGATGCGAGTTCCATTGCTGCAAAAAGAGTTGAATTATACAAATGACTTACGAAAGGGTCATAAAGAATCATGGGCAATATATGGTTGCTCTATTATATCAGATGTTTGGACTGATAGGAGGCGTAGGATTATAATTAATTTTATGGTTAATTGTTCTTTAGGGACTATGTTTGTGAAGTCAATAGATGCTTCATCTTTTGTAAAATCTAGAGACAAGATATATGATTTACTTGACAACTTCGTGGAAGAAATTGGAGAACAAAATATCGTTCAAATCATAACCGACAATGGAGGCAACTATGTTTTAGCTGGTAGTATTCATCTTTTGATTTTGTTTATTATTTTATCTTTAATTAAGTATGTTAAACTCTTAAGTCTTATCATTTTTGTTATCATTTGTCTCAGGTAAATTGCTTGAATAAAAAAGACAACACTTGTATTGGACTTCATGTGCAGCACATTGTATTGATTTAATGTTGGAGGATATTGAAAAGATCTTAGAAAGAGCAATTTTTGTTGTTGGATTTCTTTATAATCACATTGGGGCTTTAAATATGATGAGAGAATTTACAGGGAATAAAGAATTAGTGAGACATAGTGTCACCCGATTTGCTACTTCATTCTTGACATTACAGAGCGTGCATCGTCAAAAACATACTCTGAGAAATATGTTTACCTCTGAGAAATGGGTGACAAGCAAATGGGCAAAAGAAGCAAAAGGCAAGAGGGCTGCTGATATCATCTTAATGCCATCCTTTTGGAATCATATAGTTTATATATTAAAGGTAATGGGCCCTCTTGTTCGAGTCCTTCGGTTGGTGAATAATGAAAATAAGCCTGCAATGAGATATATTTATGAGGCTATGGATAGAGCAAAGGAGACGATTAAAAGATCTTTTAATGAAAATGAAGAAAAATATGAGAAAATTTTTACAATCATTGACGAAAGATGGAATTGTCAACTTCATCGTCCCTTACATGCAGTAGGATATTATTTGAATCCTGAATTCTTTTATAAGATTAAATCTGTTGGATTTGATGCAGAAGTTTTGGGTGGGTTATATCAGTGCATTGCAAGATTAGTTCCCAACCTTGAGGTTCAAGATAAGATTATTCATGAATTATCTTTATATAAAAATGCCAAAGGTTTTTTTGGAATTCCAATTGCCGTTCGATCCAGGACAACTACGTCTCCAGGTATTAATAATTTGATATAATTAATTTCATATATATTATGTTACTATGTTATTGCTAATAATAACATAAATTTTGCAACTGAATGGTGGAGTCTATTTGGAAATTCCACCCCGAACTTACAGAAATTTGCTATCAAAGTACTTAGTTTGACATGTAGTGCTTCGGGTTGTGAGCGAAACTAGAGTGTCTTTGAGCATGTAAGTATTACTAAATATTTTTGTTTTAATTAATTTATTTATTTAGATATATGTATTAATATATTTTTAAATTATATGACATGACAGATTCACTCGAAGAGAAGAAATCGGTTAGAACATCAACGATTGCACAATCTTGTTTACATAAAATATAATCAAGCTTTGAAGACTTGTCATGATTTGAAAAATAGATTTGATTCAATCTCATTGCAAGATATTGATGATTCAAATGAGTGGTTAGTAGGAGAAATGGGTGCTAACTTGCAAGATGCTGAAGATGAGCTTGTATTTGAAGATGATAGATTGACATGGGGAGATGTGGCAAGAGCTTCAGGTGCTGGAGAATTACAAACATATACAAGACAAATGTCAAAGAGAAAAATGAGTGCAAAAGCATCAAGCTCAGCTCCTGCTATTGTTGAAGACATAGAGAATGAAACATATCTTGATGAAAAGGAAGGAATCGAAGGACAAGAGGAAGAAGACGAATTCAATGAAGATGATTTGTGTGAAAATGACGATAATATCGATTATGATGAATGACTTTGATGTAAAATTTTATTGTTTTGAATTTTGAAACTTTTTGTTAATGTGACATTGTGATTTTGTATCTTAGATTTTCTTAATTTAATAGCATATTTTTATTTAAAATTTTAAATAATTATATTTATTAATTATATTATATATTTTTATATTTTAGCGCCTCGCTTTGCTCGGGCGAGCGCCTAGCGCCTCGGGCGTTTGTGGACCTTGGCGCCTTTTGGCGCCTAGCGCTTTTTAAATCACTACGTGAACTTTTTCAACTATCTCTGTTGTTCTTCTCATCAAATCTAACCCCAAATATTTCTTTCATCTATCTTATCCTAATGAACAGGTGATATGCACTTTTTGCTGCCATATAGTGCTTCAAATGATGCCATCTTAATAGTTTCCTGATAATTGTTATTGTCGGCAAACTCTATTAAAGGTAAATATTTGCTTCATGACCCCTTAAAGTCCATGACACAAGTTCTTAGCATATTCTGTAATATCTGATTGATTCTTTCTGATCGACCATCTGTTTGAGGATGAAAAGTAATGCTAAAGGCTAACTTTGTTCCTGGTGCCTTATAGAGACTTCTAAAATCCTGATGTGAATCTAGAGTCACTATTTGGCACAATAGACATCGGCATGCCATGGAGTCTAATTAACTCCTAGGTATATAATTGAACATATTGGTCCATGGAATAGTTAACATGAATAGGTAGGAAGTGGGTTGTCTTGATCAATATATCCATAATAACCCAAATTCTATCATGTCCCTTGTTGGTCTTAGGCAAACCCATGAAAAAATCCATGTTGACCTCTCTTCTCATTTCTATTAGGGTATTTGCAATGGTCTCGAGGTACTTGCTGGCCTCTATTGTTCGATTTTAATTTGTTGACATCTGAGACACTTCTCAATAAATTGGTATCACATCTCTTATTATTCTTGGCCACTAGTAGTACTCTTTCAAATCCCTGTACATCTTGTTTGTTCTAAGGTGCACTAAGTATAGAGATGAGTGTGCCTCTGGTAAAATTTTTTGCATTATGCCAGGCTCCTTTGGTACACAATCTATCCCAAAATCTGATTACCCCTTCATTAATGTGGAAATATTTTCTTTTCCCTATCTCAATCTCAGACTTCAATCAGTTCAAATAAGGGTTCTTGACTTGTAACTCTTTAATTTTCTCCGAAAGGTTTGGCTGTAGTGATAGGGCTATTAATCTTCCAATTAAACTTTTAAGGATTATCTCATATTCAATTTTTTTTATTTCAATATAAAGAGGTTTTTGAATCGTTGATAACGTAACTAAATTGGCTGACTTTATACTCAATGCATCGACAATTGTATTCGCTTTCCTACGATGAGAATTGATCACACAATCATAATCTTTTACTAACTCCAACTATCTCCTCTGCCTCATATTCAAATCATTTTGAGTAAAGAAATATTTCAAACTCTTATGATCAGTATATAATAATCATTAACTCAATGCACCGCCTCCTGTCCTCGAACCAATAACTACCCTAGTTGTTGAGATTGTCTCTCCACCAACTCTGTTAGCCTATTAATCACCACATCTCTGTAGTGATAGCGTTGTTAATCTTTCAATTAAACTTTTAAGGATTATCTCAGATTCAAATTTTTGTATTTCAATATAGAGAGGTTTTCGAATCGTTGATAAAGTAACTAAATTGGCTGACTTTGTACTCAATGCATCAGCAACTGTATTCACTTTCCTACGATGAGAATTGATCACACAATCATAATCTTTTACTAACTCCAACTATCTCCACTGCCTCATATTCAAATCATTTTGAATAAAGAAATATTTCAAACTCTTATGATCAGTATATAATAATTTATTGCACCGCCTCCTATCCTCGGGCCAATAATTGCCCAAGTTGTTGAGATTGTCTCTCCACCAACTGTTAGCCTTATCACCACATTTTTTAATCGCTTTGTGTGGATGCCTCTCTACCATTGAGAGTCTCCTCTCGAATATTACCAGAGTTACTAACTTGCTCTCTAGTTCTTATAATATCTTCCTTCTTAATCCCAAGTTGTTTACACCTTAGTTGCCAAGTATAAGAGCATTAAATAATGATATGAAAATTAATACAACTCAATTATTAAAACTTACAAGATAGTTGAGCAGTGCGCCTCTTGCTTTTGTAGATATAGATAGTCTATAGGACTCATGACTTGGGCTATGATATCACAATTTTGTAACATCCTACTCCTATTTTCTCCTATACTCGATATGTATGACTAAAGTAGTATGTCACATTTCAAATTTTTATTACTACTATTGGTAAGAATGCAATGGAAAGTAGACAATTTAAAGGTTAAAACATGCTAATTTACTAAACAACATTGATAGGGTTTCCCCTTGTATACAATGTTTTTGATAACTGTATATAATTATAAAATTTAACAAAAAAATCTAAACATAACATGACTGAAATTTATACACACAAAATGCCCACAAGTCATCATCCATATCTATGCTAGCATGGGCTTGCATGTGCTCACTTCCTTACCTAATCACTTGGGTGGGAAACTGGTATATTTGTAAAATAGGGTCTATATTGAGTAATCACTTAGTAAGTATAAGCCTTTATAAATTTATTCAGGTGAGCATGCATCATATCATGTATATCATATTTTAAAATTATTATCATAAGACAATGAACAATAAACACCACATTCTATAACGTCTTTAGGAAACATAACTTTACAACATAGTATATGCAAAATAAAGAGAAAATTCTACGTCGAAATAATTCAAAATACTTATATGCACATGTAGAAAATATAGTAAATTCATGGATTTCTACATCTTATATCATAGCATATACATGCACTCCCACATCGCACGTCATAACTTACACGTGCACTCTCACACTACACGTCATAATATATACATCACTTTTACATTGTACATTATAATATATATGTGTATTTTCACTCATAATATATATGTACACTCTCACACCTTATGTTATAACATATACGTGTATTGCACGTCGTAACATATCCGTGCACTCCCACATTGCAAGTCATAGAATACACGTGTACTCCCACATTCCATGTCATCAAATATGCATGCATATAAGATTATTTTATTGCAATTCATATAGTTTTCTGCTTACAAAATAGATACATTCATATATAGCTCATGACGATTATATCAGTCGAAACATGCTTTCTAAAATATATTATGAATACGATACTTTATACGATCACTATTTTATAGTGAATTAAACTTATACTTACCTGATTGAACTTAAAAATGGAGATGCCAAGGAAAGATCACATTCCTTAATGATCGAGTGTACTAGGGAGTGATATACTTTTTAAATTGAGAGCATAAGGTCATGAGATACTTTAATTAAGAACCCTATCTATTGAATTGTCGATTTATAATAATTCATTGTACTAACCCATAAAAATTTTAATAAAATCCCTTGTAGAACAAACCATACTTAACCTGAACATTTATCTAGATTCTATTATCAAATTTTTTAATAATTCACTTTATATTCAAATGAACTAGTTTGCATCAATCAAACCATCGTATAATTCTGTGAAGAAATTTTATTTCATTATTCTAGCTAACCAAACGATCTTGAATTATCCTGAAATTTTGTAGAAAACGAGAAAATATATAAAACTATGTACACACTAAAATTTAGCTTAAAACAAAAGCATTTGGAGGCTAAACCACCCTCCTAATTCAATTATCAACTCCTATTTTGTTTTGTTGTTACTATGTTGGGACTATTTGAACTTATAAACCTCGTATCTTGGTATACAAAGGTGGTATTCACTTAGTTTGAAATCTCACAAAACCCTAAGGGACACTTTTAAAGCATATCAAAAGGATATAGCCTAATCATATCCTTAAGGGGGTTAATTTAACTTAAACAGAACCCTTTCTCAGAAAACAGGAGATTCTAAGTACCTCAGATTGGGACAATAATAACTCTATATACCAATCTCAGATTAAAGTTATACCAGAGACCTTAAAACAATAAGAGAATCATACAAAACATATTAAAAAATCATAGATAAATTTGAAGTTTAGGTTACTCAAAAGCAGTTGGAAAGAGCAGCATATAATTTTTAAAACTGAAACCCTAGATATAGTAAAGGAAGATTTGAGTTTTTTTTACCTCAATCTTCCTTAAGAGTTGGGGTTTCATGGCTTCCTTAAGAGAAGCTGAGAGAATGGCTGAAGAAGGAGAGAAAGGGTCATGGGTTATCATATTAGGTTGGGAAAGAGGACAAGGCCACAATAAGGTTGAGGTGTTTAAGTGGTAGCAGCTTTAATTGAGTTTAATTTGGTTCAGACAAAGATGATATTTTTAATCTAAACTCATCCTTCAATTTCACTTAAGTATCTCAAAATTTAGTGTAACACTCTTTGATTTGCATCCCCATTTAATTTTTCATTATTCCATCCATGACTAAGTAGCTTATGATCATCCAGATACATGAGGTTTAAAACTTAAGCTTCCTTACGTTAATTGTGGTCAAACTCATTCAAGCCTTGAGATTCAGTTAAGGTCAATTAAAATTCTATCGCCACTTTTAGTCACTATATGCATGCTTATTACCATAACTTAACCTTATATTCAAATATGCTAGAACACTTTGACTTGTTGCGCTATGCTTAATATAAACATTAATGCTTATGCATGCTCAACTAATATTTCGTAGAATACTGAAAATGATATTTTTGGTGAGCATGTACTTCAATCTTAAAAGTCAAAAGCATGAGCATGTTATTTATCATATTTATGATGATAGACATCATAAATCATATAACATATACATATTATTTATGCTTCTATTGGTATGCTAGTTGTAATTTAAAGTGTGAGACTCGAGCATTATAGAAAGCCTTGGTCATCAGTATATTGGGGTTGCGTACCATCGAGGGAGAATTCTAAGTACAAGTACCAGTGAGTCCCATGGGAGAGCTTGATTATATAAAGGTATGATCGGAACGGTTGGAGAGTTAAATTGCTCTAAAGTTCATATTCGCTTACGGGAGCTCGGTAAGTCAAAGGACAAGGTCGAGTAAGTGAATGTTGCTACCAAAGAAGCAAAGGAGAACAAAATCGACACGAGCCTTGTGACATGATGGCGGAGGCCATGTATGAGAGTTGTAGTTTGTCTTTCCATCGACCAAGGGGAATTACTCGGGGAATACAAAGGTGTTCAAACAGGTGGTTGAAAGGGGCGAGGAAGCGATGACAGGTCCAATGGGACTTAGCTACCCCAAACCAAGTATAAGTTAGAATGGAGGTGGACTCGAAGGAGTGCCATAGTATCGCAGAGGTGGATTTGCCGATCACAAAGAAAGGAATGTAAATGCGAGGCGACATGGCAGCACTATGGTACCGTAGAGGCGAGACTTCTATGGTGTCACGAACGGTCGTCGTGCATCCACAACAATTTTGTTCAATGAATCGTTCGTCGCTCTCATCTACATGTACAACTGCTTGGCAGCATGTTTTGTCTTGATTTTAAGTCCTTTTGTTTGTAAAAATGTAAGTTCGAACAAGTTACAGCGCTACAGTGCGATCGCTCACCGAACCGAGCAAAACAGCCCAAAACGGCTCCGTTTTCGTGTGCCACGGGCTGATTTCTGCAGCCCGCTACTATAGCCAAAATGTCAGCCATCTCAGCTCCTTGGAACCACCTGGGTGGCACCATGGGGGATGGGGCTTCGGTATTGTATCGGACGTTGAACAACCTTTCGCAAGTTCACACGTTACCTTGACGGGAACTTGTTGTTGTGCCCGACACCTAGTGAGCAGCTGTTCGTTCAATCTTCTAAAGTCCTTGTTTTCCTCCTCTCCCTCTTTTCTCTTGTGCATATAAGGTGCTCGCTGAATTGCTTATAAAGCTTTCCCTTTTCGCGAGACTTCGGGACTTGTCCGTTGCTCGTTTTTCGAACTAATCAACTTTCTCTTTTACAGGTCCTTTGGGACCTGCGAGAAGTTGCAAGTGCGCAACGCGACTTAGGCAATGCAAGCTAAGTTCGCATCTTGGCCGTAAGTGTGCATCACGCCTTAGGCAATTCTAACTAAGGCCGTGACATTGTGGTATCAGAGCCGACAAGCAATTCGAGTAAGCAGCGAAGAAACTTCGCATTTTTGCCATGGCAAAGCATCGTGGCGAATCAAGCAAGATGGGGCAAGCCGGACCCTTGCCCCAAGCAATCGCAGGTGGGCTGTAAGTGCATACTCGCCCTCATGTCGCTAGAGCCACTCAAGTGGAGCACGACAATGAACATGACGAGTGAGAAGTTGGCTACTCTCCGCGAGCGGAGGAGGCACAATCTGGAGCGCTAATCGGGAAGAAGAGCTATAAGGAGAGACTCACAGCGGCGGAAACGCGCTTGGATGTTCTTGAAGCGAGCTTGGAGGAACTCTACCATGGCCAACGAAGGCTTGTTGGGGTAGAGAGCTTGCAAGAAGAAGCGGAGTCCCGGATCGACAAGGTTGAGGCCCTAGTCGACCGATTGTCAGATGACACCAAAGATTCCGTGCAACACCTACAGGAAGTCATGGCGGAACTCACTTCCAGGGTGACCATGCTCACGAGGGCATTGAATGCGGGAGGAAGCAACACCCACGTTGCACCCGAGCTGCATTGTTATGGAGGTGCTCGAGATGCTAAAGAGCTCGAGAATTTCCTATTCGACATGGAACAATACTTTCGAGCTATGAGGGCTGATTCTGAAGAAACTAATTTCTATAGCAACCATGTATTCGAACGGAGATGCAAAACTTTGGTGGTGAACCCGTTGGGAGGAGATCCAACAAGGTCGGTGTCGAGTGGACTCATAGGAAGACTTGAAGGGAGACTTGAGGACTCAGTTCCTACTGGAGAACACAGAGTTCGTCGCAAGAAGGAAGCTGAGACAACTTCGCCAAAGTGCTTCCATTCGAGACTATATGAAGCAATTTTCTGCGCTAATGCTGGACATACAAGACATGTCCGAGAAGGATAAGCTGTTTAGCTTCCTTGATGGTCTGAAGTCATGGGCTCAACAAGAACTATATCGAAGGAATGGACATGGGCAAGTGGGGGAGAACACGAAGACAAGGCTACTAAAAGCAGGAAGTGGCGAGCTAATGTACGCAGACATTAAGCTCAATGGCTAAACGACCTATGCAATGATGGACACGGGCACTACCCACAATTTCATTGCCGATCGAGAAGCAAAGCGACTTGGGTTGATCTTGGACAAGAGCCCAAGTCGAATGAAGGTGGTGAACTCGTAGGCCAAGCAAATCTCCGGGTTAGCAAAGGAAGTTCCCATCATGATCGGAACATGGAGCGGGAACACGAACATGATGGCGATGCCATTGGACGACTTTCAAGTAATCCTTGAAATGGAATTTATGCACGCGGCGAAGTTGGTGCTAATGCCGTTCCTAAACTCCCTATGCATGATGGGAGGTATCGACCCCTGTGTGGTTCCCATCTCTTGGAGAGGAACCAAGGAACCCCAATAAATATTGGCACTACAATTGAAGAAATGGGTGCAGAAAGGTGAATTAACATTCGTGGTTGCTATGAAGCTAGAGCCACTCGACGAGAAGGCCATTCATGAACCTGCTGTGGTGACAAACGTCCTGAAAGAGTTCACAAACATTATGCCACCTAAGTTGCTAAAGAATCTTCCGTCACGCAGACGCGTGAATCATCACATCGAGCTGGAGCCAGGAGTGAAGCCTCCAGCAAGACTATCCTACCGCATGCCCCCACCAGAGTTGGCCGAGCTTAGAAAGCAATTAGGTGAACTGCTAAGCGGTGGTCTCATCCGCAGTTCCAAGGCACCATTCGGAGCTCCAGTCCTCTTCCAGAAGAAACAAAATGGGAGCCTCCGACTATGCGTCGATTATTGAGCCCTCAACAAAGTGACGGTGAAGAACAAGTATCCCATCCCGCTTATCGCAGACTTGTTTGACCAGTTGGGCAACGCCAAGTATTTCTCAAAACTCGACCTTCGGTCGGGGTATTGGCAGGTCCACATTGCTGAAGGCGACGAAGCGAAGACTACCTGTGTGACTAGGTATGGAGCATTTGAGTTCTTGGTGATGCCTTTAGGGTTAACCAACTCTCTGGCCACGTTCTGCACTCTCATGAACCAGCTATTCAAAGAGTATTTGGATAAGTTCGTGGTCGTCTACTTAGACGATATCGTCGTCTACAGTCAAACGCTTGAGGAGCATGTCAAGCACCTTCAGACAATTTTCAAGGTTCTAAGGGAGAATACTTTGTTCGTGAAAAGGGAGAAATGCTATTTTGCTCAAACAGAGATCTTATTCTTGGGGCATCGGTAATGGCTCCATTCGGATGGATAAATCGAAGGTGTAAGCGGTTATGGAATGACGAACTCCAAAGAAGGTGCTAGAGTTGAGATCCTTCTTTGGTTTCGTCTACTATCGACGCTTTATAGCGGGGTACTCGAAGTGTGCAACTCCATTGACGGAGTTGTTGAAGAAGGAGCAGTCTTGGAGGTGGTTTGATAAATATGAAATTGCATTCCAAGATCTGAAGGCTGCTATTTTGGAAGAACCGGTGCTCAAATTGCCGGACTATGAGGAGCCCTTTGAAGTCCATACAAATGCTTTAGACTTCGCTTTTGGGGGAGTACTCATGCAGGAGGGTCATCCGGTGGCCTACAAGAGATGCAAGCTCAACGAGACTAAGCGGCGGTATCTAGTGCACGAGAAGGAGATGACAGCGGTGATCCACTATCTACGAGTTTGGCGACACTACCTTCTCGGATCGCGATTTGTGTTGAGGACAGACAATATCGCTCTGAGCTATTTCCAAACTCAAAAGAAACTTTCCCTAAAGCAAGCACGATGGTAGGACTTCCTGGCTGAATTTGATATGGTAATGGAGTACAAGCCTAGAAAGGCAAATGTCGTGGCCGATGCATTGAGTCGAAAAGTGGAGTGTGTGAATGCCGTACAATTGGAGGGCAGAGGCTAAGCAAGTCAGTTGCACTCCAACTTCCTTTCCAGGATTAGGGATGGATTGTACAGTGATCCCTAGGCAGTAACCCTAATGCAGCTCATTAAAGAAGGCAAGGCACAACGGTTTTGGGTCTAGGAGGGACTCATTTACATAAAAGGGAATAGGGTTTATGTTCCTCGAGTAGACAACTTGAGAAGTGAACTCTTAAGAGAGTGTCACGATTCCCTTTGGGCTGGACATCCAGGCATTCATAGAACCTTGGCTATCGTGGAGAGGGCCTTCTACTTGCCGAAGATGGAGACTGATGTGGAGGAATATGTTCGAACGAGCCTCACTTGCCAACAAGACAAGGTGGAGCAGCGGAAGCTGGTGGGACTTTTGGAGCCGTTGCCTGTACCAGAAAGGCTGTGGGAGAGCATTTCCTTGGACTTCATATCAAGCTTGCCATTAGTAAGGAGACTCGGATCGATACTCGTGGTGGTCGATTGATTTTCTAAGTATGCAATTTTTATTGTTGCTCCCCTACACTGTTTAGCAGAGGAGGCGGCCAAGCTGATGATGGTGGTGAAGTATTGGGGAGTCCCGCACAATATCATCAGTGATCGAGACGCTCGGTTCCTGGGACGATTCTGGACCGAACTATTCAAATTGTTGGGGTCGAAGTTATACTTTTCCACAAGCCTCCACCCCCAAGCGGATGGCCAAACAGAAAGGATAAACTCGCTTTTAGAGCAATATCTTCGGCACTACGTGAGTGCCAACCAACGAGATTGGGTGAAGCTGTTGGACGTTGTCCAATTCTCCTACAACTTGCAATGGAGCTCTGTGTCCAACAAGAGCCCCTTCGAGATCATTATAGGACAACAATCGTCAACTCCTTACACCATAGTGATCGAGTATACTGGGAGTAGTCCGTCAGCCTACCACTTCGCAAATGAGTGGCATCGAAATGCAAATATTCCGCGGGCTTACTTGGAGAAGGCGACAAAAAGGATGAAGAAGTGGGCAGATTTGGGAAGGCGATCACAAGAGTTCAAGATCGGCGATTTTGTGTTGGTAAAGCCCCAACCAGCATCACTCTAATTCTTTAGGAATAAAGTACACAAAGGATTGGTGCGCAAGTATGAAGGGTCCTTCCCAATTATCAGCAGGGTGGGTAACGTCTCCTATAAGTTGTAGCTGCCGGAGTGGTTCAAAATTTACAATGTTCTTCACACCAGCAACCTAAAAGCCTACCACTCGGATTCCCAAGATGCTTCCCGAAGTGTTTCAACTTGGCTACCCCCCACCAGAGTCTCCTACGATAAGCGAGTTGAAACCATTTTAGCGGATCGCAAGATGAAGCTACCTAATGGAGCTAAGCAGACCGAGTACTTGATGAAGTGGCGAAAGCTTCTCCGAACTAAAGCTAGTTGGGAGCCCAAAGACGCCCTGCGACATGAAGAAACAATTAACAACTACCAATAAGCGTCGACGAGGGTGTCGACAGTTTAAGTGGGGGAGAATGTCACGAAAAGTCGTCGCGCATCCGCAACAACTTCGTTCAACGAACCGTTTGTCGCTCTCATCTATATGTACAGCTGCTTGGCAGCATGTTTTGTCTTGGTTTTAAGTCCTTTTGCTTGTAAAAATGTAAGTTCGAACAAGTTGCAGCGCTACAGTGCGATCGCTCACCGAACTGAGCAAAATAGCCCCAAAAATAGCCCAAAACGACTCCATTTTACGTGCCACGGGCTGATTTCTGCAGCCCGCTGCTGCAGCCAAAACATCAGCCATCTCAACCCCTTGGAATCACTCGGGTGGCACCATGGGGGATGGGGCTTCGGTATTGTGTCGGGCGTTGAATAACCTTTCGTAAGTTCGCATGTTACCTTGACGGGAACTTGTTGTTGCGCCTGGCACCCGGTGAGCAGTTGTTTGTAGACTTGCAGTTGTTCGTTCAACCTTTTAAAGTCCTTGTTTTCCTCCTCTCTCTCTTTTCTCTTGTGCACGCAAGGTGCTCGCTGAATTACTTATAAAGCTTCCCCTTTTCGCGAGACTTCGGGACTTGTCCGTCGCTCGTTCTTCGAACTAATCAACTTTCTCTTTTATAGGTCCTTCGGGACCTGCGAGAGGTTGCAAGTGGGTTGATCTTTGCGGACGCATATCCCAAGTGCGCAACGCGACTTAGGCAACGCAAGCTTAGTTCGCGTCTTGGCCACAAGGGTGCATCACGCCTTAGGCAATTCCAATTAAGGTCGTGATAGTGGAGTTATCGATCTCTTGCTCTCATGGAGGGAGAAAGCTTGGTGGTGAGATGGGCCGAGGAGGTGGAGAATGCAGAGGCAAACTCCAATACCGAGATAAGGCTAAAGGGCAGAGGTTAGGGAATTTCGTAAGACTAGTTTTAATGAGCTTCTGATCAAAATAGCCAAAAGTGGGGGATTTCGGATCAATGCAAGAGGGCTCAACTAGGGAACGAAGTAGGCAATATGTAATGCTGCAACCTTTCTACTCAGAGTAGGTGACATAAATGATGGAAAAGATGATACAATCATATAGGCGACCAAAACTATTGAAGACTTGCTCTAAGTCAGAGCGAAATTTTATTTTTTTTCGTGCAAAACTTCTTGCATTCCTGAAGTTTGATGGCAATGAGAAGGTGAATTGTAGTAAACTCAACGCAAAAAGTGCAAACATTTCGGGTGTTTTGAAAGTGTGAGCAAAAAGCAAACGAATGCTAGTAATCAACTCGATGCATGAAGTACAATTCTCGAGGAGGCGGGCGAAGTCAAGTAACCTTTGCCTTCTCAACTCTTAAGAGAATGGGTGAAACCGAGTGTCTCAGTCTTTTATTTATCCACTAAAGGAGTTTTGTACATGTTCAAAGACCCTTCAATAAAAGTGAAAGACAATAGTTGTCAATCTCTCTAATGGTGATCGGTGCTCTCGAGAGTAGACTGTGTGCTTCATTTCCTAACAGAATACCAATTAAAAGCGGAACTGATGCGAACTTACTTGGAGTCGACAACTAAGTGAAAGAGGAATTAATGGATAAATTTTGCGGAGGAAAGACCTCAAAATTTTCAAAATCTATAAGTCGATGCTCGTTAAAACTCCAACTAGTATCCAACTAGTTCAAGCGATGGGAGACATCTAAGAGACTCGTGTACAATAAGGAAGGTCTTTTCCTTTATCCAAGGGATTTGCAGGAACCAACAAAGACCAGCACAACTTGGCCAACCCCATAGTAGAGTTAGAGTCATTAGTGAGTTGAAGCAGCATGACAGATCAAAGTTTGACTACTTGAGAATAGTAGAGAGCAACTAGGAGCCAAGAAGCACGTTATAACTGGAGTAGAAAATTGAAGATTCATCAAAGATGAGGAGATGCAACGTTTGCAAAGGTTTCGACGAGGACGTCGAAGAAATAAGAGGGGGAAACTGTCATGGAAAAATCTATAAATAGGGTGTTTGATGTAATGCTCGTGTATGTCCGTGTCTTTCGATTTTGTTCATGTTTTGCACATGTAAAGGTCTTGTAGTAGGCTTGATAGCCTTATTTTGATTGGTTTTTGTGGTCATTTTTGGCTTGTAAACGCAAGTTGTGTGTAGTCGTCGCGCAAAGGCAACACTGCCTAGAAACAAGTCATCCAGGTAGCCATTGTGGGAGTTTTCTAGCTCTGCAAAGTGGTGCAAAGTGTCAGCTAGCACACCACCAAGAGGCGACATGGTGCAATATGTGATAGACACGCATAAAAATGGCTGACCCTTTGCGGGGATGACACGCAAGGGTGCCACGCAACTTGGGCAAAATCAACTAAGTCTATGATAGGGCAGTGATGAGAGGTCAAACAATGCGTAGAGGGTTCACGTTCATGCGAAGAGGGCTCGTGCATGCGAGCCTAAAAGTTTTAATTATTTTTTTAATCGGACAGCATATACCATCCGAAACGGGGGTGGTCTATATTATCAGTTCATGCTCGGACCAATATGTACTGCATGTTATTTATCGATCTGGGCAAAACAGGTAATCTTGATGTACCCAAGATTGTGTTTTCAGAGGGAGTGTTTCTCCTGTGTCTATGAATGAATCTGAATTATTTTGTAAAGAGTTTTTAGATAACATGTAAAGATTTGAGATTTTTTTAATAGATGCAATTTATGTAATGAATGCATTATGAGTGTGGGTGGTGACTGTTAGAATTTTTTTGTTAATCTATAGGTTTATACAACCATGAGATCTGCTTTTCTTGACATCATCAAAACTCGTGGTGTACGAGGATTATATGCTGGCTTATCACCTACACTAGTTGAGATCATTCCTTATGCTGGACTGCAATTTGGATCATATGACACTTTCAAGCGATGGATGATGGTAAATATTAAGAATTTTCTGTTATTTTTATTCATTTCTTGAAATGTTTGATTGTGTAAGTTTCGCATGTAATTACTATTGACGGTGTTAAATAGATTGCATCAACATAAATGTTTGAAACAAGAACTTAATTATAATTTACATTGTCCTCATATCAACCTGTCAACGTTGCTACATTTGGACTGAAATTATTAATCTTACCTGTTGAAATATCAGTAACCAATAATGGTTCTATTCATAGTTTCAAGTTCTGATCCAAGTCCCTACTTATCCGAACTGATGTAGGTTTGATATATAACAATATGCCAACACAGTAGGTGACTGGCAACACCGGTCAGTATGGACCAAAGGGGAAGAAAGAGGAGACGAGGGGAGGAAGATTAGGACCTGAAAAATGCACCTGTCAGTAACTATCAACAAGAGTTTTTTGCCATCCAGGACTCCAGATTCCCAGAAAAAAATTTTGTTGGAGAAGAGGATCTGAAAATGTTCCTAGTATGACAGCCAATAATAAATAGCTGTTTTCTATTGTCCAGGATTCCATGTTAGATAAAAGAATCCTACTTCAAAAAGGACATGAAAATGCACTTGCTGTTGATAACCAACAATAAATAATTGTTTGCTGCTGTTCAGGAGTTCATATCAAAAAAGAAAATGAAATTCTGTTATAAAAGATGTCTTGGCAATGAACTTGCTGTTGATAGCTGTTCCTATTTTTAACTGTCTAGGGCTCCAGGTAAAAAAAAAAAAAAAAAATCCTAATCAGACTGAGCTTAATTGCCCTTGCCCGGTTTGGGTGCTGGTCTTTGGTCGGACCAGTAAAAACTGTTGCTACAAATCGTTTTGATTGTTTTTAACCATGGTTCTATTTACGCTTGTATATATATGCATATACATGATCCAATTAAAATCAAGAATTAATATTCTTTCAGCACTAAGATTTATTTGTATGTTATATCTTATATGTATAGACTAAGCCTCACAATATATAGACCAATTCAACTAGAAAGGTACTGTTTGTAGTTTGAAGCCACATCATTTTGTTCTGTCTATTGCATATCACATAATAAAATTTGTCATATGATTTGGAAAACATGTAGTGTTATCTATAAATTATATCTTATGTATATATTAGATGTATTCAAATGTATTGACATTTTTAATGATTATAACACGTGATTTCACAATTTTTTTAACTTTATTGCTATTATAATGAAAAATACTTTCCAAATTGAAAGTAGCATTTATTGAGAATTTACGATCAATTATGTTGAAAAACAATATTGAAGTCAAATATGAGAAATATCGCCTTTATATTATTTATTGCTTTTGATGAATCTCAAACTGCCTCACAAACATGTTATTAGATCCAATTATGTTGATTTATTTTCTCTTGAAGCGAAGTTAAATATTAAAGATTGTCATTCTATAGTTGATGAACCTTGGCATACTTGGATACACAACCTCCAGATAGATTATGCGGCCAGGGCATGAAATTTCAATGGATAAAAGTTAAATTTTCTGATTTAAATGGGGCTTTGTGACATATAGTTCAGGGTAAGATTTGCAATACTGGGTGGTATGGTACAAGTGATATTTACTGGTCCAATAGTGTATCAATACACAGACCAGGGTAAACTGGGTGGTACAGACCTAGTACCAGACAGTATTTTTTCTTTTCCGGCTTTTTTTTTTCTGATTTTTCTGAAACTTGGTACTTGTCTGGTACATGAAAGTGAACCTTTGTTCAGAAGATGTGGCTAGAACCAAGTTGAGAGAAGGCACAAACAATTAAAGAATACTGCTAGAATAGTATAATACAAGGTTGTTGCGTTGAACACATAAGAAGAATTTATGGTGCACTGAACCTCCTGATATGGATGGTTTTTTTGGAAGTGATGAGCTATTACAATCTCCTTAGTTCTATAGAGCTTTAAGGTGTTATTATGCATAGACAAGTGACTTCCAACTTGGAATTTCCTCATGCTGGTAAGATTTTTTGTGTGTTTCATGTATCCAAGCACGAAGCCATATAGAGAACTAGACATACACCCATCTATCCACTTAAGCTCATTGAAGATCAGTGGCATACACCAATGGATATTACATAGATAACATACTGTGTGAATGGAGAATACAAACATAAGTTATTGTGCTATGTTGGAACATAGAGCAAATGCTTTATGGGATAGAGGATGAATTGATACAACTACATGATGCTCCAACTTGGGGATATAGTGATGGAGGAATTGATATGATGTAGCCTTTCTCAGCTATCAAATTGTTAATATGGCTGCAATGAGGTCCTCCATTGTCCCATAAAAGGGTCAACCAAACTAAGGTCATGACCAACCTAATATAGCTGATTTTTCTGATTTCTGAAACTTGGTACTTGTCTGGTACATGAAAGTGAACCTTTGTTCAGAAGATGTGGCTAGAACCAAGTTGAGAGAAGGCACAAACAATTAAAGAATACTGCTAGAATAGTATAATACAAGGTTGTTGCGTTGAACACATAAGAAGAATTTATGGTGCACTGAACCTCCTGATATGGATGGTTTTTTTGGAAGTGATGAGCTATTACAATCTCCTTAGTTCTATAGAGCTTTAAGGTGTTATTATGCATAGACAAGTGACTTCCAACTTGGAATTTCCTCATGCTGGTAAGATTTTTTGTGTGTTTCATGTATCCAAGCACGAAGCCATATAGAGAACTAGACATACACCCATCTATCCACTTAAGCTCATTGAAGATCAGTGGCATACACCAATGGATATTACATAGATAACATACTGTGTGAATGGAGAATACAAACATAAGTTATTGTGCTATGTTGGAACATAGAGCAAATGCTTTATGGGATAGAGGATGAATTGATACAACTACATGATGCTCCAACTTGGGGATATAGTGATGGAGGAATTGATATGATGTAGCCTTTCTCAGCTATCAAATTGTTAATATGGCTGCAATGAGGTCCTCCATTGTCCCATAAAAGGGTCAACCAAACTAAGGTCATGACCAACCTAATATAGTAGGTTCGATTCCTTATGGGATGTTTACTTAGCCTGAGTAGTTAGGGAAGAGGCCTGCCACATCTGTTCAACCCCTGCATCATGCATGATTTCTTTCCCAAATTATATCGGAGTTCTAATTTACTTGGTCATGGTTTGACTAGTCAATTGTACTGATTCCTATTTAGGCTATGAATGGGGATTGACTGATTTTATTTTATTTTTCCTTTTGAATCAATTGCAATTCATGTCTCTTAATCAATTTAGGTTAACTAGGATTCATGCCAATAGGAACCTTGAACGCAAAAGTTAGGTCCAACCATCCTTTACATGGAGGCTCCACCTGTGGGGGTTGACCGACCAGCTTGGGTGATTCAGGCGGAGAGTCAACTAAGAGTAGGACAGCAAACCTGTGATGGGTATTCCAATCTATATTTTTCCCCTGACATTGAGCTAGCTAACTAGTCAGCTAGCCAGCTAGCTTAGAGAGGTTGAAGTCCAAGTAATCTATGTATGTGTGTTATAACCTCTTGGGCATGTGTCTGAAATTTTATCCCACAAATATGTCTATAGTTCTTTTCTAATTTCTATCTAATCTACCCCTCGATTTTCTTCTTCAATTTCCTATTTATCTCTTGCAGGTTACTTTCTTTCCTTAGGGAAAGGTGACAGTTGTATTAAATCATATACAATGATTGCAACATATAACAAAGGCAACAATAACAACATCCCATCTATAACATTTTTCTTGTCTTTCTTTCATCTCATCTTCCCTCTTCTGCTTCCTCTACTACCATAAGGAATGATGAGTGTTATTGGAAAACCTGGAAGTCTTTGTATGACCTGTCAATTGTAGACACATTGGTCCTTGCTTGTTCGCTCAATAATTGAACCAAAAAACTAGCTGATAGCACAAACCATCCCTTACATGGAGGCTCCACCTGTGGGGGTTGACCGACCAGCTTGGGTGATTCAGGCCGAGAGTCAACTAAGAGTAGGACAGCAAACCTGTGATGGATATTCCAATCTATATTTTTTCCCTGACATTGAGCTAGTTAGCTAGCCAGCTAGCTAAGTAGTCAGCTAGCCAGCTAGCTTAGAGAGGTTGAAGTCCAAGTAATCTATGTATGTGTGTTATAACCTCTTGGGCATGTGTCTGAAATTTTATCCCACAAATCTGTCTATAGTTCTTTTCTAATTTCTATCTAATCTACCCCTCGATTTTCTTCTTCAATTTCCTATTTATCTCTTGCAGGTTACTTTCTTTCCTTAGGGAATGGTGACAGTTGTATCAAATCATATACAGTGGTTTCAGCATATAACAAAGGCAACAATAACAACATCCCATCTATAACAGTTTTCTTGTCTTTCTTTCATCTCATCTTCCCTCTTCTGCTTCCTCTTCTACCTAAGGAATGACGAGTGTTATTGGAAAACCTGGAAGTCTTTGTATGACCTGTCAATTGTAGACACATTGGTACTTGCTTGTTTGCTCAATAATTGAACCAAAAAACTAGCTGATAGCACGTTGATCCCCTAGAAGATCAACTACATTTGAAAGGAGTTGTACTTAGGTTGGTTGGCAAGTTTTGTATTCATTAAGAAGTCTAATACACATATTCATTGACTTTATTAACTTAAAACTCTTAAGAAAAAGAGCAGTTTACCCTCGAGTGTGGACTAGGAGTTCGAGGTTGGCCATAGAATATGTATTTTCCAGTTTCGTGGATGCTTTTTCTTCATAAAATCAAAGCTTGATATACTTAGGTTTTGAGGTGAAAATATTGTCCGCTCACCTAACATGGTTTGCACCACAGATGTTTCATTGTTTGAGTGGGGTCACCGACTGTGTCATTCACAATACGGGTGTCAGCTAGGGATGATTTGACTTGGATCCTATGTGTCAGTCAGATTGGACCAATGGGATCAAAACTGATAGATGAAGTAATTCAAAATTAAAGACTTTAATAAATATATTTAAAAATATAAAAACACTAAAAAAAATTAGAATTAAGAAAAAAAACATACAATACTCAAAAGTCCTTTACCTGCATATTTCGTAGAAATCTATCTTTAAAAAAAGTATATAAAAGATAAAGGAATTCAATAAAAATACTATTATAGGATTATTAAAAAAATAATCATACCATATTATGATATTATTATAGGTAAATAACTCTTGTATATTGCACCAAAAATTATCGACCAATAGGTTTAAAGATAAGTCCCTTTTGTGGCCCTAATGTTTCTTTAATCATCATCCAAGTGAATTGTAGGGTAGTGCGAATCAAATAAAGAGGGTTTGAGATCAACTTTGAATCTTATGACATCTCTATTCCCTGTGGCTACTTCCTTGTGTATGTTTACAATCTTATGGATTATTTGTATCCTGATGGGGTTACAGGTTATTTCTATCCTTATGAGGTCATGGGTTATTGTTATCCTTGTGCGATCACAGATTATTTATATCCTTTATTCTTTTTAGACTCTTTTCTTTGTATGTTACATGACAGTGGATGGAGATATTGCAACAATGTGTTAGGACTCTAGCTAGTAGACTCCTAATTGATAGGGGCATTCATGTAAAACCTACCTAAGTCGACCCTTATTAAAGAGGTGAAGAGGTCGGCTAGGGTTTAGAGGTTATTTCTTAAAGAAGAATTAGGAGTTGTAAATGAGTAGGAGTCTTGAGTATGAGTCCTATTAGGAGTCTTGAGTAGAAGTCTTAATTGAGTAGGATTCTTGAGTAGAAGTCTTAATTGAGTAGGAGTCCTATTAGGAGTCTTGAGTATGAGTCCTATTAGGAGTCTTGAGTAGAAGTCTTAATTGAGTAGGAGTCCTATTAGGAGTCTTGAGTAGAAGTCTTAATTGAGTAGGAGTCCTATTAGGAGTCTTGAGTAGAAGTCTTAATTGAGTAGGAGTCCTATTAGGAGTCTTGAGTATGAGTCCTATTAGGAGTCTTGAGTAGAAGTCTTAATTGAGTAGGAGTCCTATTAGGAGTCTTGAGTAGAAGTCTTAATTGAGTAGGAGTCCTATTAGGAGTCTTGAGTATGAGTCCTATTAGGAGTCTTGAGTAGAAGTCTTAATTGAGTAGGAGTCCTATTAGGAGTCTTGAGTATGAGTCCTATTAGGAGTCTTGAGTAGAAGTCTTAATTGAGTAGGAGTCCTATTAGGAGTCTTGAGTAGAAGTCTTAATTGAGTAGGAGTCCTATTAGGAGTCTTGAGTAGAAGTCTTAATTGAGTAGGAGTCCTATTAGGAGTCTTGAGTATGAGTCCTATTAGGAGTCTTGAGTATGAGTCCTATTAGGAGTCTTGAGTAGAAGTCTTAATTGAGTAGGAGTCCTATTAGGAGTCTTGAGTAGAAGTCTTAATTGAGTAGGAGTCCTATTAGGAGTCTTGAGTAGAAGTCTTAATTGAGTAGGAGTCCTATTAGGAGTCTTGAGTAGAAGTCTTAATTGAGTAGGAGTCCTATTAGGAGTCTTGAGTAGAAGTCTTAATTGAGTAGGAGTCCTATTAGGAGTCTTGAGTAGAAGTCTTAATTGAGTAGGAGTCCTATTAGGAGTCTTGAGTAGAAGTCTTAATTGAGTAGGAGTCCTATTAGGAGTCTTGAGTAGAAGTCTTAATTGAGTAGGAGTCCTATTAGGAGTCTTGAGTAGAAGTCTTAATTGAGTAGGAGTCCTATTAGGAGTCTTGAGTATGAGTCCTATTAGGAGTCTTGAGTAGAAGTCTTAATTGAGTAGGAGTCCTATTAGGAGTCTTGAGTAGAAGTCTTAATTGAGTAGGAGTCCTATTAGGAGTCTTGAGTAGAAGTCTTAATTGAGTAGGAGTCCTATTAGGAGTCTTGAGTAGAAGTCTTAATTGAGTAGGAGTCCTATTAGGAGTCTTGAGTATGAGTCCTATTAGGAGTCTTGAGTAGAAGTCTTAATTGAGTAGGAGTCCTATTAGGAGTCTTGAGTAGAAGTCTTAATTGAGTAGGAGTCCTATTAGGAGTCTTGAGTAGAAGTCTTAATTGAGTAGGAGTCCTATTAGGAGTCTTGAGTAGAAGTCTTAATTGAGTAGGAGTCCTATTAGGAGTCTTGAGTAGAAGTCTTAATTGAGTAGGAGTCCTATTAGGAGTCTTGAGTATGAGTCCTATTAGGAGTCTTGAGTAGAAGTCTTAATTGAGTAGGAGTCCTATTAGGAGTCTTGAGTAGAAGTCTTAATTGAGTAGGAGTCCTATTAGGAGTCTTGAGTAGAAGTCATAGGAGTTAGGGTTTAGAAACCCTATAAATAGTCATGTATTCATCCTCTTTTGATAAGCAATAGATGAATCTTTTCTGCAGCCTTTGAGTAGCAACTTGGAGGAAGGAACCCCTATAAAGTTCCAGGAGGCCGATCCCCTAAAGAGATCAACCCCAAGCTTAGAATCTGCAAGGGTTCTAACACTTGGTATCAGAGCAGCGTTCTTAGCATCTCGCTGCCCTTCCACAGCCATCCATCATCTCTCTACAGCCGCCCAAAGCAATTCCCACAATTGCTTAAAAGATCGTCATCAAATTCCGTCGTCATCTCCACCACCGCGGATCATCCTTTGATCTCCTCGTGAATTGCAATAGGTTTTGGTTTCCTACCTTACTGCTGTTGCAATTTAGTTATCCTTATTCGAAAATCCAAAAAAAAAAATATTCCTATATTGCTGTATAAATTTTTCGTCGTAAAGTTTTTATCTCTACGACGAAAGATACATTGCAGAATTTCAACCGCATAGCATAGTCTGTTTGATCTTGCTACTATGTTTTTTCTATCCAAATCTCTACGAAATTTTTATGATAGCTTTGACACTTTCTAATAGCAGATTTCTCTTTGATTTTGTCAAAAAATTCTCAATATAAACCATTTATCTTTTACGTCTAATCTGCTATACTTAAAAATCTGCACTATAAAATTTCAGTCGCATAGCATAGTTTGTTTGATCTTACTACTGCGTTTTTTCTATCCAAATCTCTACGAAATTTTTATGATAGATTTGATACTTCCTAAAAGTGGATTTTTGTTTGGTTTTATCAAAAAATTCTCAATATAAACCACTGGTCTTTTACGTCCAATCTGCTACACTTGAAAATCTGTGCTACAGAAAATTTCAGCCGCATATTGTTGCCTTAACCATCTATTTGTAATCTTTTTTTAACGAAATTTCTTCTACACTTTATAGATCATCTTGGCTTCCATCTAAGATTGATCTATTGGAGAATTCATCTCTAAAAATAATTTTGTGTTGCTGTAAATTTTAATCGTAAACCGTTAAAATTTTTCGGTGAGAATTCTGCTATCGCAACTTACACCAATTTCCTTCATATTATATTGCCAAAATTTTCTTAATTAAATTGCATCTCCTTACTATCATATAAACTGACATTTTGCTGTCAATTCCCTCCTTAAATCTCTCAAGTTTTTGGTGGAAATTTCATCGAGAAATCGTTGTTTCTTCGACGACAATTCTGCTCTTACAAGACAACACAATTCTGCAGCAAACTTCTACTGATTTCTATCAACCTTTGTTGTCATCTATCACAGATTTAAAACTTTCATCCACAGCCCTAAAACTCCATCAAACCACACCCTCAAACTGCACCTAAAATAGCCACAAAACAAGCCAAAACCGCAGCCTACATCCACCAATCCACTAACCCTTTCGATCATCACTTCTCTTAACCCATACTTGCCTTTAACCCGACAACAAAAGAGAGATCTTAACATCACAGATTTGGAGGCATATATTATGGCATCTAAGGAAGCAATCAATGCTAAATTCAAAGCCTTGGAGGCACGAATGGAGGATAAGATTCGAACTCTCTTTACCGAACTCAGTTTGGGTCGACCACCAAGCCCGAAGAAATCACATCAAGGAGAGAGCTTTAACCAATTGCACCAAGCCCGAAGAGATGACTTCCAAGAGAGGAGTGGTTCTATAACTGACCTCAACTATCCACGCATGAGGGTGGACTTCCCTAGATGGGAAGAAGGAGACCCGACTGGTTGGATCTCGCGCGCGGAGCGATATTTTCAGTACTACAAAACCGCGGACGCATCTATGGTGGAAATTACGGCTATACATCTTGAAAGGGATGCCATACAGTGGTTTAACTGGTTTAAATATACTCATGGAGTCCTCTCATGGCGACAATTCAAAGAAGGACTATTGATCCGCTTCAGACCAACCGATTACGAGAACATTAACTAACAACTAGCAAAGATCTGACAAACCTCTACCGTTCAGGAGTACCAAACCAGTTTTGAAATGTTATCTAATCAAACTCGTGATTGGTCTCAAAAACAGCTATTAGGGACTTTCATTGAGGGCTTGAAGCCGGAGATTTAGGGAGAAGTTAAAGCACGACAAGCGTACATGCTTATGGCAACCATCTCTTTCACACGACATCAAAAGGAGCGATTAAACCATGAAGCCCGGAGGACTAGGATCGCTTCTCAACTTGTAATGCAGAAGCCCTCACACCCCTCTACTATCAACCGAGTCCTTGCACCAAAAATGATGACAAGAGAAGAGCTTTGGGAGCGATCTACGAAGGAGTTATGTTGGCACCGCGACGAGCCGTGGAGCCGCGAGCATCATTGTAGAAAAGAGAGACTTCTTATGATTGAACTAGTAGAAGAAGAGGTCATTGAACATCTAGAAGAGAGCCTTGATAATGAAGAAGAAGAGCCACAACCGACCGAAGTTACAATACATGCACTAGCCGGCTACTCAAACCTGCAAACGATGAAAGTTGAAGACCTTCTCAAACAACAATCGATCAATGTTCTCATCGACATGGGCAGCACTAATAACTTCCTAGGCAGTAAGGTTGCTGTCCGAATGGCCTTACCTATCAAGTATTACAGTAGGTTTGACGTCAAGTTTATCGACGGACGGATTTTGAAGTGTGATCGTAGGCGCCTGCTGGAGAAACTATTACCGCAGGAACAAGAGATAATTGCAGATTTCTTCCTCCTCCCTCTTGATGATCATGAGGCCATGCTCAGAATTGAATGGTTGATGACATTAGGTGATGTTTCCTGGAATTTTATGAAACTAATTTTGAGATTTTATAGTAAAGGGAAACAGGTGATTCTACATGGGAAACGTGAGGGCGACGTAATGACGATTTGCACACAACAAATGGAGAAGGTTTTGCATAAAGCATGCAGCGGCTGAAGGATTTGAAGATCCAAACCTACTTCCTTTGCTTGCTGAATTTTTAGATATATTTGACGAACTGCGCAACCTACCTCTTGCCCATCGACATGATCATTGTATATCGATTCTTCTAGGTAAACCTCCTACAGATACTTGGCTATATCAACATTCATATCTGCAGAAGGATGAAATAGAAAGGATTATAAAGAGATGCTCAAAACAGGAGTTATTTGGCCAAGTTGCAGCCCCTACTCTTCACCGATGCTGTTCGTACGAAAGAAGGACGGAACATGGCGAATATGCATTGATTATCGAACCCTCAATGGCATAATCGTCAAGGACAAATACCCTATTCCAATAGCAGATAAATTGCTAGATGAAAGGGAGCACAAATCTTCACAAAGCTGGACCTTCGATCCGGATATCATCAAATATGAGGGTGTAAAGAAGACATACCGAAAATCGCCTTTTGAACACACAACGGCCACTACGAATTTTTGCTTTCTTCACCAGAATGTGGAATATCTTGGGCATATCATATTAAAGGAAGGTGTGACAGTGGACCCCTCCAAAATTGGAGCAATGCAAAACTGGCTGACCTCGAGGAATATAAAATTGCTACATGGCTTTCTCGGTTTAATAGGCTATAATCGTAAGTTCATGAAAAACTATGGAAAGATTAGTGCACCACTTATTTCCTTACTGAAAAAAGATATCTTCCAATGGTCGGACAAAGCCTCACGACCTTCAACAAACTTAAGGCAGCCATGACGACGACGCCAGTGCTAGCACTACGAAATTTCAACCGACCCTTCATTATTGAGGTCGATGCATCTAGAGTCGGAATTGTAGTCATTCTCATGCAAGATAGTCAACCACTCGCATACACTAGCAAGGCATTATCTCCCTCCCATCAAAATATGTCAACATATGATAAGGAGATGCTCGCCATTGTGCGCGCAGCAACGAGGTGGAGACCCTACTTGATCGATCGACGATTTCAAATTAAAACTGACTATAAAAGCCTCAAGTACTTTTTGGAGCTAAAGATATCATCCCCTGAGCGGCAAAAATGGGTAACAAAACTTCTTGGATTTGATTATGAAATAACTTACAAAAAGGGGAAAGAGAATGTTATTGCAGATGCGCTTTCACAACTACCCGAGCAAGCTGAATTTTCGGTCGTTTCACTTCCGACTAGCAACTTCCTTGAGGATATTAAGATAGAATGGCAAGAAGATCCGAAGACTAGTAAGATTATAAAAAAATTTGAGAAAGCACCAAACTTCGTGGCTTATTACAATTGGGACTCAAAAGAATTACGCTATAAGGGATGCATTGTGCTTATGCCAAATTCTACTTGCATCTTCACGAGCAGATTTTGGACAAAGTTATTCCATATGTAGGGCACTAAATTGAAAAGGAGTATGGCGTATCACCCACAAATCGACGGCTAGACGGAAGTGATAAACAGGTGCTTGAGACAGCCCAAAGCCACCCACTAAATATGACTACCCAAGGAGAACTCCAGACCCAGTTGAGTGTCATTGTTGATCGACGGATCGTGACTCAACGATGAAGTGCTAATACAATAGGCGAACTTACTAGTAGAAGGTGCCACTTGGGAGAACTATGACGACTTGAAGATCAAATTCCCAAAATTCATGGATTGTCAGCCTCGAGGACAAGGTTGATATGAAAAGGGTGGGTCTGTTAGGACTCTAGCTAGGAGACTCCTAATTGATAGGGGCATTCATGTAAAACCTACCTAAGTCGACCCTTATTAAAGAGGTGAAGAGGTCGGCTAGGGTTTGGAGGTTATTTCTTAAAGAAGAATTAGGAGTTGTAAATGAGTAGGAGTCTTGAGTATGAGTCCTATTAGGAGTCTTGAGTAGAAGTCTTAACTGAGTAGGAGTCTTGAGTAGGAGACCTATTAGGAGTTAGGGTTTAAAAACCCTATAAATAGTCATGTATTCATCCTCTTTTGATAAGCAATAGATGAATCTTTTCTGCAGCCTTTGAGCAGCAACTTGGAGGAAGGAACCCCTATAGAGTTCTAGGAGGCCGATCCCCTAAAGAGATCAACCCCAAGCTTAGAATCTGCAAGGGTTCTAACACAATGGTGGTAGACAACATATGCATTAGTTGGTTATAACAAAAGGGTAATTAGAACATTATCATAGTCACAAATTTTTTGTTTTCCCTTTATCGCAACTTACCCCTATTCATTCCCTCCCGATTCCTCACTTTTCTTTCTTCTTTTGATATTCTTAAAATTATCTAATAGTGAAAATAAACCAAATTTGGCCGAGTAGGATTGTCCTATTTGTTTCTAAGTATAAGGCATATAAATTAATCAAAGTTTATTTTGGCCTTGGATGATACCGATGAGGATGCGCATATCATATTGGAATGGCATTACCATACATTGTCAATAATGGATTGGAGGAATAAATCAGAGTTCAATTACCTTTGACTTTGAAGCGTACACCAATGACATTCTCATTGAATGCACTACAGTTAAAGAGACAACTAGTCGACCTCTAAGAGATGTTCAACACCCAACAAGGTGTGTGGGCTGCTAAAAAAGTTAATTCAGCCAAATATGCCTTCAGGGTGAGGCCTAATAATTTCCTTGGTTAACAGGATAAAAAATCTCACATCTAATGTTTGCTGATGACATCATTATGACTTTCGAAAGTTCCAACAACACCTGTATTAATCTTCAAAGAATCCTTAAGACCTACTCTTCTTTCACTAATCTTCAGATCAACCAACACAAGTTTGAGTTATTCTTCCCCAAAAACGGACTTGCTGTTGTCAAACACAAAATCACTAACCTTCTAACTTGAAACGCTGGTAGTTGATCTATGAAATACCTTGGATCCTTTTTATCTGTTTCCCAAATTCCTGAGTTTGCAAAACTCCTTGGTTGACAATGCTACCAGAGAATGCAAGGATGGTTCAAAAGCTTGATTACACAAGCTGGCAAAACTATTCTTATAAACTCTGACCAATTCCATACCAACTCACTTTCTTTTGAACATGAAAATTTCTAACAAAATCCTTCATCGAATCATCAAGATTTCTAGAGAATTTTTTTGGCATTCAAACCCCCACACAAAAAAAAGATCAACCTTATTGGTTGGGACCGGATTGTAACCACCAAAGCTAGTGGAGGTTTAGGTATCCGAGATATCCTCACCATTAAGAAAGCCATATGTGCCAAACGTCTCATCCCCCTTCTAAATCAAGAATTTAGCTGTCTGTTTTTTAATTAATGTAAATAATTTTTTTTATTTTTTTAACAAAATAATATCTAATTATCTATAAATACATATATTTTTTAATAAAAAATATTGACCTCCACAGCACACTTGAGATTTTATATAAATTCAAATACAAATTAAACACAAATTGTCTAAGATATCAAGGAGATGACAATGGACTCACGTTTCTGATTAGTAGGGAGGTCGGTACCATGTCATCTGTCGACAAGACACACCGGCCATTATAAAGTGGAAGGACCAGACTAATGGAGGCGAGCGTGGGACACACAAGTGAAGTGACATGAACATGAACCGCTGCGGGTGCATCTTCTTCTCTCACCATATAGCTTGTGCGTCGGATGGCTGTCTCGATTTTTGTCGCACATGATCTTTGGGTTCAAATTCTCACTAAGAAATATGGTTACCTCATACCTTTGGCAAACCAAACCCAAAGCCATCGACTCTGTTACTTGGAAGAACCCTTGCTCTCTTACTGACCATATCAAAACTGGCCTTAGGAAACACATTGGAAATGCCAGGAACACCTCCATTCTAGTTGACCCTTTGATCTCCAACTCTCCAAATGGCCAACCTTCTTCAACCCTGATACCCCTCAGTCAACCAAAAAAATCTCAACTCTCCCAATGGGAAATCATTCGAATCCCCACATTCTTCAAAGATTGTTTCATTTCCTAATAATTCAGATGATTCAAAGCTTCTATATTTCAGCCCACCCTGATGATGACTCTTGGGTATGGTCCTTTACTCCAAACGGTCAAGCTTCTATTAAAAGTGCTTACCAATTGTTGAGAAAAGAGGGCCAGAAAGATGAAGATGATTAGCCTAGATGGAGGGTTATGTGGAGCCTAAATGTTTATCTCAAAACGAAGATATTCCTTCGGAAACTTTTGCTCAACAGATTGCCTACCTCTAGTTACTTATCTAGAATACTCCATTCCCAAACTGATAATTGTCATGTTTGCAAGCAGTACTCTGACTCTCCTAGACATGTCTTCTACGAATGTGAGCTTGCTCGAGAATTCTGGGTAATTGCTCAAAATCACCTACAAGCTAACTTCATTCTCTCTGAAACTTGGCATCAACGCTCCTGGCTTCTTGAAACACATCCTTCCAACCTTATTCCAGATTATGATCTATGAAGTATCATTGGCCTTTCACTTTGGCATCTCTAGTTAAATCACAACAACTCCTGCTTTCGCAACTTCCAAATCGAAGCTTCTTCATTATGGAGGAAGGTGGCGATTTCCACCAATGACCTCCTTCAACCAACAAGAGATGTGAGGGGAACTTGTCCATCAATACTAAAACCACTTCCACTGTTCCGCTGCATGATTTTGTTCTTGAATGCGATAGAGCTTTTTTACCTAACCAACACAATGCAGGCTATGGAAATACTATCAGGGATGTACAGGGCAACTTGATTGCAGCTGGATGTTCTTCATGTTTTGTCGCTTCCTCCACTCAAGCTGAAGGTGTTGCCATCCTTAAGAGGCTCCAGCAAGCACAGATGCTTGGTCTTTGATGCATTTTGATCCTCTCTGACTCTATGAACTGCATCAACTATGTCTCTAATGTAATTAAGGTACCTTGGTACCTATCTTCTCTCTTTTGGGACATTTTGTTTATGGCCGAGGTCACCGCAGTTAGTTATTGTCATATTCCCAGTAGCTCTAGTGGTTACTCTCACTTTCTGGCATGTCGGAGCCTCACCAATAATTGGGAATCACCCTCTACCATTGCCCCTCCTCTCTCTATCAGATCTGTAATCACTTTTTTGAGTGATGCTTAGTGTTTTATTTGAAAAGAAAAACTTATGTGCTTCTTAACGTCAAGCTAAACTTTAAAGAGGTTTCACAACATGGTAGATCGAATTCCACAGAACCATTTATGATGTCTAAAGATTTAATGGGCCATGAAAATCCTTGTTCATGATCTACAAGGTGCCTTCTTTTCTTGAGAACACTTTAGAACATAATGGTTTTTCATATACCAAAAGGTCTTTGATTGCCCTATTTTGGATTATTAATAATATGATCAATCACCAAGTTGCAACCCAATAAGAAACTCTTTCTATGCAGCCAATTTCAACCATCGGCTTGTTACTTATTTGACACTAATTCGTCCACATTTATTGCTGAAACCTTAACCCATCTTTTACATCTTTAATTAACTACTATCTAAAGTGAGGATAATTGGCATTCTATTATTTGGCCTTAGTATATTTTTACCACTAACTATGTAGTCTTGATTTTGTGTCTCTAGGTACACGTAATATAATATTTTTGAATATTCTAATTGAACCTCATATAGTCATTGTGTACTGCATATGTAGTGTTGTACCTTGATTGTGTGGTTTACTACAGCATTTTAAAACATTGATTCTGTTGTTGTCTATTTGCTAGATGGAGCCTTGCCCGAGGGCTTCCTGTAAGCTTGGAAACTCATTTGACAAGTAGCACACTTCAGTGATTGAAAAAGGCGCTCGGGCGCTCGCCTAGGCGCTCGGGCGAGGCGAGGCGAGGCCCGAGCGCCTCGCTATTGTCCCAGGCGGCGCGCTTCAAACAGGCGCCGCCTGGGCGCTCGCCCGAGCCCAGGCGCTGGGCGCTTCGGGCGAGCGCCTAGGTAAATCAAGGCGACCGAACCAGAATTTTAGGTCTGGTTCGGTCCTGGTTCGGTTGTTAGTTGGTTCAATCGAACCAACTAAACCGATATAACCCCAACCCTAACCTGATGCCGCTGCCGCTGCCGATCCCGATCCCGATCGCGATCTCGTTGCTCGTCGCTCCTGCTCCCGCTGCCGCTGTCGCTGCTCGCGCCTCCCATGAGCCTTCCCGCTGCTCGCGCCTCCCGCGAGCCCTCTCGCTGCTCGCGCCTCCCGCGAGCCCTCCCGTTGCTCGCGCCTCCCGCGAGCCCTCCCGTTGCTCGCGCCTCCCGCGAGCCCTCTCGCTGCTCGCGCCTCCTGCGAGCCCTCCCGCAGCCCTCCGCGAGCCTTCCTGCTGCTCGCGCCTCCCTCGAGCCCTCCCGCTGCTCACGCCTCCCGCTCCCTTTCCCTTTCCCGCTGCCGCTGTCGTCGCTCGCCGCTGCTGTTGCCGCCGCTCGCCGCTACTGCTGCCGCCGCTCGCCGCTGCTTCCTCGTTTCTCCATCGGGCTCAGTATACAGTATACTCTTAATATTAAGTTTATTTGAATTTTGAAATGATTAATTTTCTGTTAATAGATTAATAATATATTATTTTGATTTTAATGTTGTTAATTTTTATTTATTTGAAATTATTAATTATATTATATATTTTTATATTTTAGCGCCTCGCTTCGCTCGGGCAAGCGCCTAGCGCCTCGGGCGTTTGTGGACCTTGGCGCCTTTTGGCGCTTAGCGCTTTTTAAATCACTGGCACACTTTATTTGGATTAATGGGAAACTCTACTAGTGGTTTGGCATATTGTCATACTTCAAGTGCCTAATATCAAAGGGGTTGTCCTTGAGGAAGTGCATTAAATTATTTAGGGAAACCATCTGGCATGGACCATAAACCAACAAAACTTTGTGCCAAGGCTACTATTGACAGACTTTCAAGTTGGCTGTTGAAGGGTTTGTCAACTACTATAGTCATTGCCAATGCCCTAAGAACATCCTTAACTTACCAACAATTATCTGTTCAATGACTTTTGTGAGGAGAATAGTGCATAATAATTTTCAAGGCAGGTACTAAGAGCTTGGTTCTTGTCTGAGAGTCCAGCACGATCATCTTTGTTACCAAAAGAACTCTTTTTTCTATATCTTCAGTGTTGTATTTTCATAAACAGATCTGGATAATTCACGGAGGAAGCCAGAGAGGAAACAAGCAAGGATGCTTCATTTCTCCCTATAGATTGAGTTCAAAGAGAGGAGGGGAATGAAGAGGTCAGAAGGTGAGGGAGGGTGGGATAGGACTAGGTGGGACATCCTCTAGGATTTAAGCTTTGGATCCTCAAGTTGTGCTCCCCTAGTTCATCCTCTAGGAGAAAGCTTCTGTGACAAACCATTTGTCACATCACTATCACCATCCAAAGTCCTAAGGCAGTGGGGGAAGAAATGTTTAATACTGTCTCTACACCATACCAAGGCGAGGCCATACCAACTCCTTACCCCTGTCAATAAGTATGTGAGTTTCTAATGACTTGGAGGTTTGCAGATTACTTGAAAGTAAACTTCCTAGTTTTTTTTGCAGAATTAGAGGATACGTGTGCAGTAAAGAGGAACACCACATCCAAATGTGGCCATATGGCTCCTGTTTAATGAAACTCTAGCCTCGAACAGTACATTAGCCTATTATGTTGTTCTCCACATGACCCTACAACCATGTTAGCCCATACTTAAAGTGGCATGCTGTTAGGGTCATGCTGGAGCAGACTTCCGGTGATGTTTTGGCAATGGTCCATTGCTTTGGATGCAATCCTTCAATCTCTAGCATTGAACTTGAGTTCATGGGCCAAATATTGATGTATCGAACTCTACTGTTGATCATGACTACCTCTGGAGTATCAAGATGCCATCATTATCAACTTCCATATTGCCAACATCTAGCATTACATGGAAAAAGGAATCCAACTTTTGAATGATATGGTGCTCTATGCAGGCAACCAACGGTCCATGAACTAGCCAGTTTCTGAACTTTTTCATGGGCCAACATTGATGTGTATCAAACCCTACCATAGATCAAGATGGCCTTTGGAGCATCAGGATGCCATCCTTTTCAACTTCCATATTGCCAACAGCTGCCATTACATAGAAAAAAAAAATCCAAATTTTAAACCTTGCTTTGTAGATCAAGAAAGGTCTAACTTGATATCAACGGAAGCCAAGCACCCGTTCCATTTTAAGGTGCATTTGTCATGTCAAATTTTGTGTCTCTCCACAGTCAAATCCTTCTGTTGGTTGTCATATGCCAAATGCTCCAATCAAATCCTTAAGGAAATTTCTTTTCCACAAGTTTGGGAATTAGAACAGCAAGAAAATAAAGTAAGAGGTGTCCTCTGTCGGTTCAAGTCCTTTTTTTGCATACTTATAGCATGTCTGTTTCCTCAAAGAGAAACGTGAAGTACTCTTATGATAATGCGTATTAGTTGCTTAAAGTTAGAAATGAGAGGAACTTCCTGATAACTTCCTAGTCATTATTATTCATTCCTACTCAATTGAAATGTAGCAGAGTTGCAAGCATAGCTCAAAATAAGTGTTGGGCTCTAGTTAGGTGATTATAGTGGACATGAGATCATTAGCATTTTGAGCAGAATATTTGCCCTTGATTTGTTTGATGTGATACCCTGATTAGTCCCATTATTGAACTGAGAAGAGGCTTATGATGAGGGAGGGAAAATTTGTATATGGTCATGACAGTTTCTTTTCAGCTAATCCAGGTTTTCCAATCTATTAAATTTTGCCATATTAGAACATTGTAGATAAGAATAAAAGCTGCCAGTACTTTACCCAGGTTATGATATCTATTTGTGCCTTGTGAAAGTGTTCTTACAGAATTGCATATATATAAATATATGTAAGTTTGAGGGTGGGTCTTGATACAATGGTAAGGTTGCTCCATTGCGACTTGGGAAACCAAGGTTCGAGTTACAAAAATAATCTTTTTAAATATTTAAAGATAAGGCTGCGTACATTGACCCTTCCTAGACCCATCCTTGGGCTCAAAGCATAAGATCGAAGGGTAACATTGACTTATATAAGATTCTGCATGACTTTTAATTTATCTTACAACGTGTTGCATGTTATTTTCTTCAATGGTTGTAACTAGAATTCCATTTTTTCCTACATACAGGCGTGGAACAGATACAGATTTTCCAATATTAGCTCAATGAGGCCAGATGATTCTCTCTCTAGCTTCCAGTTGTTTCTATGTGGGTTTGCAGCTGGAACGTGTGCGAAAGCCATTTGTCACCCTCTTGATGTGGTCAAAAAGAGATTCCAGGTTACTCCATGGGTCACCTTAATGTAATGCTAGATGGCCCAAAATGCTTGATACAACCAATCTAGATCCTTGTCAATGGACACTACTTCAAGGGTCTTTCTAGCTTTGCATAATCCCATTTATCATTAGTTGGTCAAAGATTGAGGCCAAGCTCCTTAATATCTTGTTTCATTACTTTTCATAAAGGTTTATTACTTTTGACATTATTTAGATAATTTTTCTGCTTGCTCCTTTTAGTCAAAACTAATATATGACACTGCTTCACATTTGACATAGGTTGTGCATCTCCTTTTCTGTGGCAATCAATATTGTTTGAATTCACCAATTTAATATAATATATAATGTTGATCAGTTCAACTTGAACTAGTTAATAATAGATACTATTCTAAGCTTTTTGGGTTTCTTAAAACTTTTAAAAAGGTTCCTTTGAATACTATGTTTATTTTTTTCAGAATAATTTAATGGCAGGTGTATTATCATCATTTTCAAGCAGGCATTTTTTGTCATAAGAAAATTGGACAGTTACGTAACATAAAAATTAGTAGTAATTTGCCATCAGAGCAAGTTAGAACCATGAGCCATGTTGTGGCATAGTGTGAGAAATGTTTGTATATATTAAGTTGAAATGACATCTGTTTGCATAAAAGAATAACTGATTCTTTGAAGTGTTTATTCATGAAGACCACCAAGTGCACTTTGAAGCAGATATTAACTAAAGGAGTGATAAAATCCTAGAGCTTTATCTAAGAAAATAGATAAGGATTTGATTGCTTCAAGGGGATCAATCTCTAAGTTGGCTAAAGGCTTTAAGTTGTATTTGATTGCTTGAGAAAAATAAGCCAAAAGCATTACATATATATTAAGTTATGTAATCCTTAGTCACCTAGGACTATGATTTCTAACAAAAATAAAAATAGCAATTCCTAATTTACTACATCAAAGGACTCCTAACATAATTAGGAAAAATTCAGAAACTCCTATCATAACTAAGAAAAACTAAATAGGAAAATAAAGATTAATATCAAATTCCTAAAATTAAGGACTCTTAAAATTAAGGAACCTTAACATTTCTTGCATCTCTAAAATAGTCTTGTCCTCAAGGTTGAGTAGCAACAAATTTTGGAAACGTCTCTAATGCTTTGTAAGACTCCCAAATGGTATCTTCAATTAGTAAGTTGACTCATTGAACAAGCACCTCGGTGACAAGATATCTATAACGCATCATAATACGTCGATCAAGTATGGCTCGAGGCAGGGTTTAAACCTTACTAGTAGAAGAAATATGTGGAAAATGGTGTTGCACCACATTATCCTCACCTAACTTCTTTTTAAAGTAAAAAACATGAAAAACTGGATGTATCCTAGAGCTTGTTGGCAAGTCTAAGCGATAAGCAACTGGGCCAATATGTTCAAACACCTTATAAGGCCCAAAGAATCAAAAAGATAGCTTCATAGAAAGATCGAACCTTTTGTAGAAGTTTTGCTTGTAAGGTTGAAGTCGAAAGAAAACCTAATCGTCCACTGCAAATTACCACTCACTACAATTCTTATCAGCTTGTTGCTTCATTTTAGCTTATGAGACTGAGATTATCTCTTAGAAGTTTAATAATCTTATCCCTATTAAGTATTCCTTGTCCACTTGATCAACCTTAGAAGAACTAGACATATTTTGTAATCATGGAAGAAGGTCGACTATAAACCACCTCAAAAGGAGTCATTTTAGTATAAGAGTGATAAGTGATATTGTACCACTATTCTACCCAAGGAAGTCATTTCATCCACTCATTTGGTTATCACTGGTAAAACATCTGAGATAGTTTTCTAGACATTTGTTCACCACTTCAATCTGCCCATCTGTTTGCCTGTGATAAACAGTACTCATATTCAACTAGGTATCCTGCAAGCAAAAGAGCTCTTTCCAAAAGGTGTTAATAAAAACTTTATCTTGATCACTAACAATGTAATATGGAATTTCATGCAACTTCACTATATTTTCAACAAAAGTGCGAATATATAGTGAAGTTGCATGTTATTTATCTTACAACTTCACTATATAAATAACACCTTTTGGAAAGAGCAGTGATAACCAAATGTGAAGTTGCATGAAATTCCATATAGGGAGAAATGAAATTCCATATTCTTATATTACGTGATTCTTAGTAATATAAGAATGTCGTATAACACAAAAATAAGCATATTTTGTAAGGCAATCAACAATCACAAAGATGATGGTTTTACCTTGAGATGGTGGAAGTCCATCAATAAATTCCATGGATATGTCAATCCAAGCATCATCAGGAATAGGAAGAGACTAAAGCAAACTAGGGGTAGCAACTATCTCACCTTTGTGGCGCTAGCAATCATCACATTTTGCAACAAACTTCTTGATGGTTTTCTTCATACCCTTTCAATAAAAAGGTTGACAGATGTGTTGGTGATAAATGAAACTCCTTCAAAATTATGTTCTGGTAAGAAGAATTTGATGCCAAGATAATTCTTCCCTTGTAGCGCAAATCTATGAGATCCCAACTGTAATTAAGAATAAAAGATGGATCTTCTTCTAGCTTTTTAATAACATCTTGAACTTCAGGATCATCCAACCATTCACTCCTAATAAGTTCTAGCGTTTTACAAGTAGAAATAGAAATAGCCACTAGTTAAGCTTTTGCTCTGGAAAGCGAGAAAGTGCATTTACAACTAAATTCTCACTCCCCTTGAAAATAATTTTGTAGTCAAAACCTAATAGCTTAGTGACCCATCTTTGCTGATTTAAAAAAGAAACCCTTTGCTCAAGAAAATATTTTAGGCTTTTGTGATTGGTGTCTTTGAAACTGTCGACCAATTAAGGCCTCCACTTAGTGACTACATGAACAATGGCTAACATCTCCTTGTCATAAATAGATAAATTTAAATGAGATGGGGAAAGTGCCTTGCTAGTATAAGCAATTAGACGACCTTCTTGCATTAGTATAGCTCTAATACTTGCTCCAGAAGTATAAGATTCAATCATGAATACCATGTTAAAATCTAGTAAAGCGAGAACTGGCATAGTAATCTAGCTTTTATTTTAGAGAAATAAAAGCTTGAGTAGATTTTTCTGTCCATGCAAATGCATCTTTCTTCAAGAAAAATGTTAAAAGAGTACTGATTTTGTCATAGTTATTCACAAACTTTCGATAATAACTAGTGAGCCCCAAGAATTCCCTTAGAGCCTTAATTGATTTTGGAATTGGTCAATCTTTCATTTCCTAGATTTTGGAAGGATCAATTGCAATACTATCTTGAGAAACAACATGGCCAAGATACTTTATCTCAGATTGCACAAAGCTACATTTCGATTTCTTGACAAAAAGACAATGCTTATGAAGAAGGGTAAAAGACAACCCGCAAATATAATAAATGATTTTCTGAAGATAGGGTATATATCATAATATCATCAAAGAAAATCAGAACAAACTTACGAAGATGAACTTGAAAGATATCATTTATTAATGCTTCGTAATTGTACTAAAAATCTATGGTGTGTCTTTCGAAGAACCCTCTCCATTCTATGATTAGTAATAGTTGTGACCTTACTACCATGCTTTCCCTTTATGATCACTTGTTTTCCTTTGATAAAAATTTTTATAATTAATTTAGAAAATTTTCAAGAGATATTGTCTAGAGTTAATAGCCACTTAATTCCAAGCATAGCCTCATAGTCCTCCAATGGTAGTAAGAAAAAATCCATAAGTAATTTTTGCCTTTGTATAACAAGCTTCACTTTAGAACACTTATTATCATAAGTTAAAATTTACCCATCAGCAACCTTTACCTCGAACTTATCACAACGTTTAATGCGATAGGTCAATTGCGCAGCAACCTTGATATCCATAAAAGTGTTGGTGTTACCAGTATCAATCAAAATAGTAACATATTGACTTTTCAAAAAGTCCTTCAACTTTCATAGTTTAAAGATTAGAATAGCTAGCTAATGCATGAACAATATGTGTGACAGGTTCAATAATCTCTATCATTATTAGTACCTTCATTATTAGAGTCTACAACCTTAATCTCTGGTTCCTCCCAATTGGTTCAATCATCAAAAGTTTTTCTTGCTTGTGGTGATGCTCCCTAGTCCACTTTTCATCATAATGCCAATACAAACTTTTTGTTGATCGTTCTTTGAGTTCCTATTGGGTCAATCTTCAACATTAGGATTCCGATTAGGAATGGTTGGAGTAGTTGACTTGCTAGTTACCTGTTTATTAACACTCTGGTTCGACGATTTTTCATGTTAATTTTTTTTTCATGCAATCATGTTAAAGAACTTGCAGTTGTTATAGTGCGAGGTTGGCGAGCCTTAATTTTATAACGATGTCTGAATTAAACCCTTCAATAAATGTTCCCACCAATTGCCTGTCAAACTAATCTTTAGCTCGATTTAATAGTCGTTTAAATCGACTTTGATACTCTTAACACTGTATAAGTCTGGCGAATCTTGGCAAGCTACCCATCAACATTCTCATATTCGTATGGTCCAAAATGAACGAAAATCTCTTTCTTAAATTGCGCCTATGAGGGAATTCTATGATAGGTTTCATGTCATTTATATCATTGAATAACATCCCCATCCAGTTGGATTGAAGCTATTTCCACTTTAGTATCTTCTGGAGTTATATGAAAACGAAAAAATTTCTCTGCTCGAGAAATCCAACCGGTCGGATCTCTATCATCTTATCTAGGAAATTCTACTTTCATGCGAGGATAGCCATTGTCATGCTCTTGGTAACCTCTTCCTGTAACTTCAGATCGATCTAGCTGTTTACTAACAGAAGTCGAATTTCCATCTTGTTGATTTTTGCTAAAACTCTCAAGCTAACTCTTTTTGAAATCATTGAGAGTTTCTTGCAACTGCTTCCAAGGCTTCAAATTGAGATTTCATAGAAGTATCAGTAGTTATTGTGTATGATTGTAGATCTGCAATTCCTAAGTTCATAGAAGAATCAGTAGTTATTGTGTATGATTGTAGATCTACAATTCCTAAGGGCATAAGCACTACTTGGCGTTGAAGGTGAAGTGGTCGTTGGCGGTGCGGGCATTAGTGCCTATGGTAGCATTGGAGAGGAAGATTGAGGGAACATCGAGGAAATGCTGCAAATACTTTAGGAACGTCGTGGAAACGCTATAAGAACTTTGGGAAGGTTGCTTCGATACAATATGATAAAACCTTAGGGCTTTATCTAAGAAAATAGATAGAGATATGATCGCTTTGAGAGGATCAACCTCCAAGTTGGCCAAAGGCTTTGAGTTATATTTGATTGTCTGAGAAAAATAAGCCAAAGGCATTACATATATATAGAGTATTTAATTCTTAGTCAACTAGGATTAGGATTTCTAACAAAAATAAAAATAACAATTCTTAATTTACTACATCAGGGACTCCTAACATAATTAGGAAAAACTCAAAAACTCCTATCATAACTAAGAAAGTTTAAATAAAAAAATAAAGATTAATATCAAATCCCTAAAATTAAGGACTCCTAAAATTAAGGAATCCTAACAAGGAGATATTAAATAGTTCAAAAATAGACATTTAATGGAAGTTTTATGTTTCTAGTACCATGAAAAATTTTCTAATTGATCTGAATTTTGATTTCTGAATTAAGTGGAACAACTGGTGCCAGTACACATTCAAATTATTTATCTTCCTGCGTCCCATGCTTAACGTCTGGTTACTACTGCTTCCATCTCCTTTCAATGACACAAACTTTTAAAAGAGACTCTTCACGTCATCCATGATTATCCTTTGCTACTCTTATCCACATGGTCAAATTCAGGTTTCTATTGAAAATATACTCTATTTTCTCTCATGAATTTGGAAGGCTTTGACTTCAATGGTGACCGTGAAACCATGTTGCTGCTTGTCAACCCATGTTTCTCTTGCACAGTTTTTCTGTTATATGTCTCCCATGCTGCATGCCATTCTTTATTTCGGGCTTTCTCTTGTTCTGCACTGTAAATTGGGCTTTCCTTACTGCAGATTGAAGGTCTACGGAGACATCCAAAGTATGGGGCAAGAGTTGAGAACCAGACATACAAGAACATGTACCATGCCCTACGGCAGATATTGCATGTGGAAGGGTGGCCAGGTCTCTACAAGGGCATCTTCCCATCGCTAATAAAATCTGCTCCTGCTGGTGCAGTCACATTTGTCGTGTATGAGTACATCTCGGACTGGTTGGAATCTCTACTCACATGAAAAGCGTTAATATAGTTATTTGGTTTGTTGGTTCTCTATACAGCAATTCTTTTTAATTTTCTGGGGAAGTGCAATTTTCATTAAAGCCACTTCATTATGGCAACCAATGTTTTGGTGCATCAGATGAGTTTTTGCAAGCCCATGCAATCATGATGCATGGTTAGGAAGTGTTAGCAACAACTTAATTATGCTCATTCTTACATTTGCTTGCCCTAACAAGGCCCTGTCTTTTGTAACATGAATAAACCACTGGGGCTAAAAGATATAGCTCTGTAATTTTTTTTTCCCATGAAAGGAACGAGGGGAGAGGTTGCTTTAAAAGCTCACTGGGGTTGTGTTATTCTCCCTTTTTCTCGATGTTGCTGCATGCTGCATGATGTTATCATTATTTCTGTTATTTTTCTTTTTCAGATGCAAATTTGGTAAAAGATATTGGCCATCAATAAGAGCTCCATTTCATCTACATGTATGAATCATATCTAAGGATTGAATGAATTCGCAGATGTGATTGATGAAGCTTGTCCTAATATATTATTTCCAATAGGGGTATTATGGACTGATTAACCTCCTAGGTCTTGCAGCAGCTCGGAGACTGTTAAATGCTAATGCTTGTATTTTTATATTCTTTAGGTAGATTATCTGCCACCTCTCCCACTATTTTGATCTGATCATGTATAGGTCATCTTTTTTGTTTTGTGATTATAAACTCCTAGAGTTTTTTGTTTTAATTATTTTAAAGAGGCGCTCTGGTCTCTTTGTTAATGTTTTTTGGAAACTGTCGCGGCAAATCTCTTCCACACTGATATATGCATCAGGTAATTGCTCTCTATTTATTTAACCTGTTTACAAGGAATGGTTGCAGCTTGCAATCCATGATGGTCTGGTTCCATGATTCATCTTGCGGGGAACACAAAAAAAAGCAACAAAGGTCTTGCTGCATGCCTTATCTCGATGCCGAAGTATCTTGCTTCCGTATGGCGTAAAAATGAGTGCAACTCTGACTGCTGGTGCAATTCAATCAAACAATGAGTCAACATATGGTTCATCATTTTAGTATCGGAATCAAAATTGCAATTAGTGAAATCAAAATGGTCCGACCATGGTCTTAATTCTTTAGGTATTTTAGTGCACTTGCATCTATGATCAAAATCAAGTTCAAACTTGGATGCAATAACTATTGGATAAGGAAATATTGGATATTGGATGCCATGCCACAGTGGTGGTTTTCTTTTACTGTAAATTTCTTTTATTTTAACAAAATATGCAATTCAAACTTGCTAATTTAGATACGATGCTTTTTAAATTTAGCTATAATCCAGTATATCAGAGTGATGGGGGAGATGTGCAGGAAGATGGTGTAGAGCCTAATGTAGGATATGTTGAGCAAGAAGAAGTTAGAGAGCAACTTCCTGTAGAATCTCAATTGAGACTTCTAGACAATGTCAACCTTCTAGAAGATACTCTACAGATGAGTATGTGATGCTTACTAATGTAGGTGAACTAAAGAGTTACCAGGAAGCAATTGAAAGTGAGCAAAAAAAAAAAAGTGGTTAGTTGCCATGCAAGAAGAGATTGATGCTCTTCAGAAGAATCACACTTATGATTTGGTGCTACTACCAAATGGAATGAAGGCCTTGAAGAACAAGTGAGTTTTCAGATTGAAGACTCAAGAATATTGTTCTCAACTAAAATACAAAGCTAGATTAGTTGTGAAAGGCTTTGGTCAAAAGAAATGTATTGACTTTGAAGAGATGTTTTCTCCTGTTATTAAAATGTCTTCTATTCGTATTGCTCTTGGTATTGCTACTAGCCAGGACTTGGAGGTTGAGTAGTTAGATGTGAAGACAGCTTTCCTTCATGGTGATTTTGAGAAGAAAATTTATATAGAGCAACTAGAAGGCTTCAAAGTCAAAAGTAAAGAGAACTTTTTCTGCAAGTTGAAGAAGAGCTTGTATGGGCTAAAGTAAGCTCAAGATAGTGGTACAGAAAGTTTGATTCATTTATGGCAAAAAATGGTTACAAAAGAACGGCTTTAGATCATTGTGTGTCATCAAATGATTTGGTGAGAATTTTATTATTCTCTTACTTTATGTTGATGACATACTTATTCTTGGGAAAAATATATCAACAATTGATAGGTTGAAGAAGGAACTAAGTGAGTCCTTTGCAATGAAGGACATGGGGTCAGCAAAACAAATACTGGGTATGCAGATTTCCCATGACAGGAAAAATAAGAAGATTTGGTTGTCACAAGAGAAATACATCGAGAAGGTATTAGAAATGTTCAGTATAAGCATTGCTAAGCTGGTTGGTTCTTCTCTTGTAGGTCACTTCAAGTTGTGCTTAGAACAGAGTCCGTCAAATGATGAGGAGAAGGAGAAAATGTAAAAGGTTCCTTATACTTCAGCAGTCGGAAGTTTAATATATGCAATGGTATGTACGAGGCCAGATATTGCATATGTAGTTGGTGTTACTGTTGAATCTCATATTTTGATGATGAAACCAATTGATAAGTATTTATGTTTTAATCTACGTTTTAAGTGATGCAGGATGCTTCGATCAGGAAAAGACAATTAAAGCAAGAAGAATCATGTTGTGTCGGAGGAAAACATGTCAGAAGATTGGACGTCGAGCCGAAGGATCGGTCGACATATCAACAAAAGGTTTCGGGCCAAGAAGAGTGGATATTGTACCAAGGATGTCGGAGTTGCGGAGGCAACTGGCCGATTGGGCAATAAGCCGCAAGAGAGGACGATGCACCGAAGAATCAGATGAAGCGTTGAGGGACCAATGACATGCCGGACAACATGATTAATGCTTAGTATTAATTGTCTAAATCGAAGTGTATTTTTACATGTGCAGGATTCACTACGATGTAAGGCATAAAGCAAATGAAGTCCCGGAGTCAAGAACGTGATTTCGTTGGGAGTTCGAGAGTTTGTCAAAAGTCCGGACATTCATCGAAAGGTCAATTGGAATTGACTGAGAAGTCCTAGAGCTTGCCAAAGAAGCTCGTCGGAACTCACCAAGAATATCGTCGTGAAGTCCAGGAGTTTGCCGGGAGTCTACCAGAACATTGCTGAGAGATCGTCGGAAGTTTGCCAGAAGAAACTAGACTTACAAACTTGTTTAGCTTAGAATATGTCTTAGAAATCGTAGTTAGCATATAATTGGGTTTGGATTTGGGCCAACCCAATTAGGGGCCAATTGGGCCTATATAAGGACTGTGTTGGGCCCATTGAGAGGCTCAAACAATGACCCAAGAGGCAGCACCATCATGGCACAATCTTCAAGACTGTGTCAGGCGATGTGGTACTGCCCGTGCCCGGGAAACTTGGGATAGAAACACTACTACAATCTTGTGTGAGCTCCTCTCAAAGTTCTAAGTGTTATAATAGTTTGAGAGAGGAGTGAGTGGGGGTGTAAGGGTTGTCTTCTAAACCTAGTAAAAGGATAATCGAGTTGTAAAAGGTGGTTAATCTTCGCCTATTGAAGGAAGACTGATAGTGGATATCGATGGCCTCGACGAAGAGGAATCGGTGAAGTGGATGTTGATCACGACGACCAAACCAATCTAAAATCTGGTTTGCATTTCTTTGAGCAATTTATCATTACTGCAAACCTCTTTAATAGCTCACTGCTTTTAATACATTTACGAATGTGTTTCAAGTTAAGATATTTACGAAATAGTTTTACGTCGGAAATCGGTTTTATCGAAATGAAGTTTTAAACCGACGTTATTTTACCACTGTACTAATTCAACCCCCCTCTTAGTGTCGACTCTTTTCCTAACAGTTACTAGCAGATTTCTTGCAAATCCAAGCAAAATGCGAGAAACGTCAGATTTATGGTGAAGAGGATATATCCATGTGTATTTAGAGAAGTGATCTACAAAAATAACATAAAATCGGAACTTATCAAAAGATAAGATTGGAGCAAGACCCCAAACATCGGTATATATGATTTCAAAAGGTTTAGAGGAGGAAATGGAAGATAAGCCAAAAAGCTGCCGATGACTCTTATTACTAAGACATGCATCACAATGCATCATAGAATTAGGGGACTTAAAAAGAGGAAGAGAGTGACGAGAAAATAATTTTTGCTAAATAAAGGTCGAGGGATGACCAAGCCAATGATGCCACACATCAATTGGAGCCTCAATAGAAGAATGAATAGTGGGCTGGGTTATTCGAGAAGCTGACGGCCATTCATAAATGTTGTCTTTATTCGGGCCTTGGACCAATGATTCCCCCGTGCTCAAGTCCTTAACAAGAAATGAATCAGGAAAAAATTCAATGGAAGTGTTGTTATGTTTGCAAAATTGAGAAACAGAAATGAGGTTGCGTTTAATATGAGGGGCGCATAAAACATCATCAAGGGTAAATGTAGTAAAGTCAGAATTAAGCGTTGTGAAACCAGTATGAGTTATAGGAAATCCTTTACCATCACCGATGATGATGTCTTCATCGCCGCCATAGGGATTATGAAGAGACAAATTCTGAAGATCAGTTGTGATGTGATGAGAGGCACCAGAGTCGACAATCTAGTTGGGCTGGCTAGGTGTCGGAGTAGTGAGGAGATTTGCCTGAGGCTAGTGTGACGGAATAGGGAGGCGGGGACGAGACCGGCAAACTTTAGCGGAGTGGTCGAGTTTGTCACACAATTGGCAAATGACCCGTCTTTGATGGCTCGGTAGGGCAGGATGCCAAGACGGATGATGGTTAGAGTTGCCACGTTGCGAGAAATGATGACTATGAGGATAGGAGGGGTGTTGCATGGAACTTACAGAATCAAGAGGCGCATTAGCCAAACCTTGGGTGGTATTCGGCAAGTACCGAGTGCTCTTCCATTTAGACTTATGACTGACTTGAGCTGTGATAGTCGATCCAGGCAGTTTGTCCGCACGCTTCAAGTACATCTTATAGTCAATCAGCTTGTCATAGAGATCTTCAAAGGAGACTAGCGAGTCGCGTGCCCAAATTGCAGCAGCCAATTCCTTATAGTCGGTGTCAAGACCATTGAGGGTATGAATGACAACATCTTCGTCACATAGGGAATGACTTATCAAAGCCAAGTCATCGATGATAACCTTGACATGTTGTAGATAATCAGAGATAGTACTTCCCTCTTATTTCGTCACCATAAGCTTGGATAAAAGACTGAGCTTATGAGTGATTTGCCAAGGTGGTTTACAGTTTAGACCATACATTGGCAGTTGTCACACATGAAGATATCAAAGGAGCGACGGATCCAGCAACTGAAGCTTGAATAGCTTGGAGAATGAGACGATCTTGACGCAGCCATAGTTTGTGAGCTGGATTGGGTACTGGACTGGGATCTCCGAGGATGTTGAGCATGGCCGAAGGACAATTGAAAGAGCCATCAATGTAACCTAACAAGTCATATCCAAATAAAAGATTAGAAAATTGAGCACGCCAGGACGCATAGTTGCCACCCTTTGATAACTTAAAGGGGATCAGTGTGGCAGCATTGATGGAGAGAAGGGGGTTGAGACTGTAGCAATAATGCAGAGAAGAGGAATCAGTGGCAGTTGTCACCGGCCGGGAAGTAGCGGCGACGGTGGTGGCAGCCGGTGCTTACAGCGGTAGTGTCACGATTGGGAACAAGGGCAACCGGTGAGTTGCCCTGTTTCTGTCACTGTGAATGCAGAGCAAAGGGGACCGACAACTGGGAGGCGAGCGGCAGTCGTCGCACGGTGGCTGGCAGCGGTGGTGGCTCGGCAATGAAGGAGGGGGGTGGCGTTGAAGTGGCCAGGAAGTAGCGACGGTGGTGGCAGCCGGTGCTTACAGCGGTAGTGTCACGATTGGGAACAAGGGCAACCGGTGAGTTGCCCTGTTTCTGTCACTGTGAATGCAGAGCAAAGGGGACCGACAACTGGGAGGCGAGCGGCAGTCGTCGCACGGTGGCTGGCAGCGGTGGTGGCTCGGCAATGAAGGAGGGGGGTGGCGTTGAAGTGGCCAGGAAGTAGCGACGGTGGTGGCAGCCGGTGCTTACAGCGGTAGTGTCACGATTGGGAACAAGGGCAACCGGTGAGTTGCCCTGTTTCTGTCACTGTGAATGCAGAGCAAAGGGGACCGACAACTGGGAGGCGAGCGGCAGTCGTCGCACGGTGGCTGGCAGCGGTGGTGGCTCGGCAATGAAGGAGGGGGGTGGCGTTGAAGTGGCCAGGAAGTAGCGACGGTGGTGGCAGCCGGTGCTTACAGCGGTAGTGTCACGATTGGGAACAAGGGCAACCGGTGAGTTGCCCTGTTTCTGTCACTGTGAATGCAGAGCAAAGGGGACCGACAACTGGGAGGCGAGCGGCAGTCGTCGCACGGTGGCTGGCAGCGGTGGTGGCTCGGCAATGAAGGAGGGGGGTGGCGTTGAAGTGGCCAGGAAGTAGCGACGGTGGTGGCAGCCGGTGCTTACAGCGGTAGTGTCACGATTGGGAACAAGGGCAACCGGTGAGTTGCCCTGTTTCTGTCACTGTGAATGCAGAGCAAAGGGGACCGACAACTGGGAGGCGAGCGGCAGTCGTCGCACGGTGGCTGGCAGCGGTGGTGGCTCGGCAATGAAGGAGGGGGGTGGCGTTGAAGTGGCCAGGAAGTAGCGACGGTGGTCACGATTGGGACAAGGGCAACCGTGAGTTGCCCTGTTTCTGTCACTGTGGAATGCAGAGCAAAGGGGACCGACAACTGGGAGGGCGAGCGGCAGTCGTCGCACGGTGGCTGCAGCGGTGGTGGCTCGGCAATGAAGGAGGGGGGTGGCGTTGAAGTGGCCAGGAAGTAGCGACGGTGGTGGGAGGGCAACCGGCCGCCTACGTTAGTAGAGGGACCGCCGCTGCTCTGATTTCTATCGCACCACAGAAATAGCGACGGCCGACGGATTCGCCCCCGCTGCCGAATTGCAAACTAAGGGAAGCAGCGATGGTGGTGTGGCTATGGCAGGCGTCTCCGACGTTAGAAGCGTGTGCGGGTGTTCCGATGGCTGAGAAATGGCGGTCAGCGACCCTTCTCAGCATCGAGCGAGATGCGGGTAGCGAAAGCTGCTGCGGTAGAGGAAGGAAGACACCGCCGTTCGCCGTTTGCCACTATTGAGGAGGAAATCACCACCGTTGAGGAGGCAGTGAGAGAATATTTCCCTCCTTGCGTGGCGGCGACGAAGAGTGTCTGCTGTAGGCAGCAAATAGGAGAGAGAGTAAGGCCGGCGATGAAGGAAGAGGAGTGGATGAGCAGAGCCAAAACGATGATTGTTAGCGCTGGTTCTGAATCCGTGTCTTGGTACTTCTTCAATGACTTCGCTTGAGACAACGTGTTGCTGCGGCTGCTTGGCCAACACACAGCGATACTGCTGTTGCCGAAGAGGAAATCAAAGGCAACGGCTCTGATACCATGTTAGAAAATAAATAGATAAACAAATTGTAGAAGAAGTTGATTGTTATTAACATGTCCCTCTCCTATTTATACAAGTTAGAAAGAAGAATTTTCCTCAACAGTTTAAAGGATTTCCCTCAACAGAGTAGAGAGATTTCCTCAAACAGTTAAGGAAATCTCATCTACTATCATTCCTATCCTTTTGAATTGCCTGAGCATTATGTGGTTCTATTGTTATTTGAATTTTCCCCCATATTTACATGACCAGCATGTGGTTGTGCCAGGTTAGGTAGGGAAGATGCTAACCCGCGGTTGCGAGAACTTGTCAACCAACTACTCTCTCTCATTAAGAAAACCCTCGTTTACTTAGTATATAGAAGGTACCGAAGGGGTCACATTATCAAGAATTGGAGGGGAACAATCCATCTTGGATAAGGAGATCCGATCCCATCCTCCGAAAACCCACCAGAACCTTCCGTAGGAGAGGGTAGGGGTTTGTTTCCTCCTACATTCGTGTCTTTCTCTATGCCATATATATTCCGGAATTTTCTCTTTTATTTCATGTAATTATGCCATCGATTCCAGTTAGAAGCCCCTTCTTATTCGCTCTTTAGAAACTAGTTGTGCTCTAAAACAATAGAACGACTTGCCGGATAAGAGAAATGACCTGCGACAATCCCCCTTTTGGGCACTTGACCTTCGGTTTCGGACTGGAAATCCCTATTCTTCTTAGGCTCAACGAAGGCGCGTAGGGGAAATCCACCAATGGGCATAGGTAGCCAGTCTCGCAAGAGAGGACTTAGCAAAGAGAAATGCTATTTTCCATAAATAAGCAGGGGTGGGATAGCTACTAAGGAATTAATCAACCCGGTAGCGAGTGAAAGGGGGAGTTTGAGGCCTAACTCGCAAGCGGATCTAAAGGCTATGAAATAGTAGGCTAAGCAGACGACTGGATGAGTGGCTTTCCGCTGAGTTCTTACGATCGGTCAAAACCCCCTAGTGAAAACGGTGTATACCGCTTCAAATCCAAATCAATTGAATCAATGCAAGTAATGCAGCTCCCACATGCCTATTCATTTCGATTTGGAGAAAGAGTGGGCCAAATTCTAATAGTTTGTAGAAAAATGAGATATCCTTCTAGCCAAGGTTGATTTTGATAGGGAAACTCTAACCCTTACCCGAAGTGGGATTTAGCAACCGTCCATCTGCCATTACACCAGCGGAACCCTTAACTAGAAATTGCTGCCCTCCAACAAGAGCAAGCGTGCACCGGAGAGAATCTAGAAACTCGAGTATATTCTGTCTGCTCTCTCCACTTGGTTTCCTTAACTTGATTTTAGGGTTCGTAGGGCTTTCCACTCGCCCAAAAGGAAAAGCAAATAAGTACTTTCGAAAAGCAAATAAATACTTTCAAAGACCGGAAAGATTTTTCATCCAGGCACAAGAAGAGATTGATTTCTCTTAGCCGGCGGATTGATCTGTTCTGTTCTCCACTTGCCACTGTAACCATCTCTATCTCAAAAGCAGCCTTCTTTTAGGATCAGAGAATTCTGCCTAGATCCAAAAAGAAGTAATGTAGCGGGCAAACGGAAGACGGATCTCAGACACGCAAGCTACAAGCATGAACAACCGGTTTCGTTTCACCTTATTCAAAAAGAAAACCACTTGATTTATTTGTTCCTTGGGTGATGAAAGGGACGAAGCTAAGGATGAGTGAGGTACAAGAAAGACCTATGCTATGTCGAAGATGAAAGATGAGTGCGCCTTTTTTCAATGCGCGGAACCCTTACGGTTATGCAATTGAGCCCCATTCTCTAGACCACCTTAGTCACTCAAATACCCGTATTCTACGTTGTTATTGTTTTGGTTAGACTCCTACCTACTACCCGATTTGGGTTTCGAAAGTAGGTAGGTGCTTTCGAATGTCAAAGCGGAGTCCAAGTCGAAGGGAATCAAAGCCACCAATTGGGTGCATTTCGAAGTAGGTGTGGGCTAGGTAGCACTTCTTTAACCCGCTAAGGAAGGGGGTCGGAGTCCGGCTTCCAGTTCCTGCAGATTGATGCCAGCCAGAGAGCAAGAGAGTGCTCGATCGACACCGAGATAGAGGGATGAATAATCCTTTACAATTCAGTAGACCTTCTTTCTATAGCAGTATAGAGTTTCCGCTCGAGAATGCACTCTTTGTTTAGATTCTACAGTTGGGATGGAGCTTTCTCCCAAAGATAGAGGGGATTTGGCTCCAAGAAGGACAACGACTATTTCATAAAGGTCTATCTTTGAGAATCCGTTGCACTATTATAGAAGGAGCTGCATGGCAATAAGACATCAGAGGAAAGTTCTTGAACCGAACCGAGCTCGCTGAAGCATATGCCAGAAAAGAAAGGTGCTTCAAGCCTAAAAGCACACAAGGAATGGAATGGAATCCCGGGAAAATGGCGGAATCCGACGTAGAGATGATTTGGAATGCAGAAAGAGATTATACGACTATCTTGAATAGGCTACTTGGAATTATTCCTCTTAGAGCTATCCCTTATAGTACTGGAGGCATGGAGGAAGCATTGAAAGGAAGGAATTCAAACCTTACTGACTGAAGGACATCTCAAAGATGAACTAAGATAACAAGGTGAATCTGACTTACCGTTGGAAGGGGCATATCGGTCAGGACATCGACCTCTATTCAGTGGTCGGACAGGTCTTTCCTGTAGTTGCCGAACGAGCCACTTTGGAAGATACCCCCAGTCACTTGGATTACTATCTCCCTACTAGTCTTTAGTAAGCAGGCCGCCAGGAAAGTTTCCTAATAGGGGCTAGCTATCAGCTATAAGGACAGCAACAGATCGGCTTTATAAGGGAATCTTTACCAGATCTTTAGATGGGCAAGAGGGAGTGAGAAATCGAGAAACCTATATTCGGAAGTTCTGTAGTCAGCTTTTAGATTTCTATAGAAAATAGGTAGTGAAGTTGTGTGAGCAAGTAAGGCTCAAGTTTAGAGAAGATCTCCTATCTAGAGGCATGTTGCTAACTGTCTGCTAGACGACCCCCGAGATATAGAATCTTATCATTATCGATGGTAGCTTCCCGCGTAAGGTAGTTGCATAATGACTCCACCCAATGGGATGTTTCCGCTGTACTATTCTCTTTGATTCTATTAGCTAGATGATTAGGAGTAGCTAAGCTAGTTTACGGACCCAATCCTGTCCATGGAAAGCTTCACACCCAGGAATAGAATAACTTCAGAAAGCCGAGTCAACTAATCATTGCCGGAGATAAAGATGTCAACTTATTAGAGCGACTTTGGAAGCTTTACTAAGACTTGTTTCTATTAGGATCGGAGCGGCACTAAGAGGGGGGGAGGTGAATTAGTGTAGCGGATTAAAACGTCAGTTTTGAAAAATCTTTCGTACGATAAAAATTGAACTTGGAAGTGCTTAACTTGAAAGCGTGTTCGTAAAGGTGTGCAGCAAAAGTAATGAGGAAGTAAAGCACGTATGAAGGTTTGCAATAAGGTAAATAGCAATAAGTAAATGCAAACTAGAAAACACGCCAATTTTAAAGTGGTTCGATCAAAATGACCTACATCCACTTGCGAAGCCTTCTTTGATGAGGCTCCCAACTTCCACTAGCAAATCACTTTGAAGGGGAAAGACAAATACCCCTCTTACAACTTTTTACAAGTGGTTCACACTCTTACAAATTTTCAATGAGAAAGGAGGTGAACACTCAAATAATTGAAAACAAGACTTTGCTAAGGCTTTAATCTCAATCTATTGCTTCAGAAAAGTTGTATTCTCTGCTGAGAATTAAGGGGTATTTATAGGCCCCAAGAGGATTGGCTCCAAATTTTGAATTCTCTTAGGTTTCCAAGGCTGGCGGTGCTACCGCATGTCGGTTGCGATTGTTAGGATCAAGAGCACTAAGAGGGGGGGGGGGGGGTGAATTAGTGCAGCGGATTAAAACGTCGGTTTTGATAAATCTTTCGTACGGTAAAAATTGAACTTGAAAGTGTATTCGTATAGTAGAGCAGCTAAGGTAATGAGTAAATAAAGCAAGTAAGAAAGTTTGCAGTAATGTGAATAGCAACAATGAAATGCAAACCAGAGATTACGCCGTTTTTAAAGTGGTTCGGTCAAATGACCTACATCCACTTGCGAGGCCCCTCTTCGACGAGGCTCCCACCTTCCACTAGCAAATCTCTTGAAATGGAAGGGTAAATACCCCTCTTACAACTCTTTACAAGCAGTTCACACTCTTACAGATTTTCAAGAAAGAAGGAGGTGAACACTAGCAAATTGAAAACCAAGGATTGCTAAGACTTTTCTAAGACCTTTCTCTCAATCACTTGCTGCTCAAAAAGTTGTTCTCTCTGCTGAGAATTGAGGGTATTTATAGGCCTCAAGAGGATTCAAATTTGGGCTCCAAAAATTTGAATTCTCTTATGTTCCCGAAGCTAGCGGTGCCACCGCCTATCAGTTTTGACACTGACAGTGTACTGGGCGGTGCCACCGCCCAGTCCAGCGGTGCCACCGCTTGGTTCTCGGGTGCTGGGCGGTGCCACCGCCTAGCTCTCGGGTGCTGGGCGGTGCCACCGCCCAGTCCAGCGGTGCCACCGCCCAGTCCAGCGGTGCCACCGCCCAGTCCAGCGGTGCCACCGCCCAGTCCAGCGGTGCCACCGCCCAGTCCAGCGGTGCCACCGCCCAGTCCAGCGGTGCCACCGCCCAGTCCAGCGGTGCCACCGCCCAGTCCAGCGGTGCCACCGCCCAGTCCAGCGGTGCCACCGCCCAGTCCAGCGGTGCCACCGCCCAGTCCAGCGGTGCCACCGCCCAGTCCAGCGGTGCCACCGCCCAGTCCAGCGGTGCCACCGCCCAGTCCAGCGGTGCCACCGCTTGGTTCTCGGGTGCTGGGCGGTGCCACCGCCCAGTCCAGCGGTGCCACCGCCCAGTCCAGCGGTGCCACCGCCCAGTCCAGCGGTGCCACCGCCCAGTCCAGCGGTGCCACCGCCCAGTCCAGCGGTGCCACCGCCCAGTCCAGCGGTGCCACCGCCCAGTCCAGCGGTGCCACCGCCCAGTCCAGCGGTGCCACCGCCCAGTCCAGCGGTGCCACCGCCCAGTCCAGCGGTGCCACCGCCCAGTCCAGCGGTGCCACCGCCCAGTCCAGCGGTGCCACCGCCCAGTCCAGCGGTGCCACCGCCCAGTCCAGCGGTGCCACCGCCCAGTCCAGCGGTGCCACCGCCTGTCAGTGGCGGTCCTACTACCCTGGCAATTTCCACATTGACAATGTTCTAGCGGTGGCACCGCTGGAACTCTCGAGTTCTGGGCGGTGCCACCGCCCAGTTGGCGGTACACAACCTGATACTTTAGGCTCTGGGCGGTGCCACCGCCCAGTCCAGCGGTGCCACCGCCCGACCTTGCTAGTCATTGGTTGGGCTTTAAGTCCGGCCCAAACCAGGTTTCATTTTGGGCCCAATTGGCCCCTAATCAAGATATAGGATTATTTCTTAATCCTAACCCTAATTACATGCAAACTACATAATTAAAAATATAGTCCTAAGCAAGTTTTTAAACCGACAAACAGTCCGAGTTTTCCTTCCGACGAGCTTTTCGGCGATCTTCCGGCGAACATTCCGATCATCCTCGATTTCTTTTCTTCCGACGGACTCCCAGCAGGCTCCCGATTTTGTGACAAGTTCAGCGAGTAGCCGAGCCTTCTCGATGATCTCCGCGAACCTCCGACGATCTCTTCGGTGGACTTCCGAAAACTTCGATAAGTCCCCGATTTCTTCTCGGTTGGCTCGGCAACATCTCCGATGAATCTTTAGCCTCTCAACAAGACATGCATCACAATGCATCTAGAATTAGGGACTTAAAAAGAGGAAGAGAGTGACGAGAAAATAATTTTGCCTAAATAAAGGTCGAGGGATGACCAAGCCAATGATGCACACATCAATTGGAGCCTCAATAGAAGAATGAATAGTGGGCTGGGTTATTCGAGAAGCTGACGGCCATTCATAAATGTTGTCTTTATTCGGGCCTTGGACCAATGATTCCCCCGTGCTCAAGTCCTTAACAAGAAATGAATCAGGAAAAAATTCAATGGAAGTGTTGTTATGTTTGCAAAATTGAGAAACAGAAATGAGGTTGCGTTTAATATGAGGGGCGCATAAAACATCATCAAGGGTAAATGTAGTAAAGTCAGAATTAAGCGTTGTGAAACCAGTATGAGTTATAGGAAATCCTTTACCATCACCGATGATGATGTCTTCATCGCCGCCATAGGGATTATGAAGAGACAAATTCTGAAGATCAGTTGTGATGTGATGAGAGGCACCAGAGTCGACAATCTAGTTGGGCTGGCTAGGTGTCGGAGTAGTGAGGAGATTGCCTGAGGCTAGTGTGACGGAATAGGGAGGCGGGACGAGACCGGCAAACTTTAGCGGAGTGGTCGAGTTTGTCACACAATTGGCAAATGACCCGTCTTGATGGCTCGGTAGGGCAGGATGCCAAGACGGATGATGGTTAGAGTTGCCACGTTGCGAGAAATGATGACTATGAGGATAGGAGGGGTGTTGCATGGAACTTACAGAATCAAGAGGCGCATTAGCCAAACCTTGGGTGGTATTCGGCAAGTACCGAGTGCTCTTCCATTTAGACTTATGACTGACTTGAGCTGTGATAGTCGATCCAGGCAGTTTGTCCGCACGCTTCAAGTACATCTTATAGTCAATCAGCTTGTCATAGAGATCTTCAAAGGAGACTAGCGAGTCGCGTGCCCAAATTGCAGCAGCCAATTCCTTATAGTCGGTGTCAAGACCATTGAGGGTATGAATGACAACATCTTCGTCACATAGGGAATGACTTATCAAAGCCAAGTCATCGATGATAACCTTGACATGTTGTAGATAATCAGAGATAGTACTTCCCTCTTATTTCGTCACCATAAGCTTGGATAAAAGACTGAGCTTATGAGTGATTTGCCAAGGTGGTTTACAGTTTAGACCATACATTGGCAGTTGTCACACATGAAGATATCAAAGAGCGACGGATCCAGCAACTGAAGCTTGAATAGCTTGGAGAATGAGACGATCTTGACGCAGCCATAGTTTGTGAGCTGGATTGGGTACTGGACTGGGATCTCCGAGGATGTTGAGCATGGCGAAGGACAATTGAAAGAGCCATCAATGTAACCTAACAAGTCATATCCAAATAAAAGATTAGAAAATTGAGCACGCCAGGACGCATAGTTGCCACCCTTTGATAACTTAAAGGGGATCAGTGTGGCAGCATTGATGGAGAGAAGGGGGTTGAGACTGTAGCAATAATGCAGAGAAGAGGAATCAGTGGCAGTTGTCACCGGCCGGGAAGTAGCGGCGACGGTGGTGGCAGCGGTGCTTACAGCGGTAGTGTCACGATTGGGAACAAGGGCAACCGGTGAGTTGCCCTGTTTCTGTCACTGTGAATGCAGAGCAAAGGGGACCGACAACTGGGAGGCGAGCGGCAGTCGTCGCACGGTGGCTGGCAGCGGTGGTGGCTCGGCAATGAAGGAGGGGGGTGGCGTTGAAGTGGCCAGGAAGTAGCGACGGTGGTGGAGGCAACCGGCGCCTACGGTAGTAGAGGGACCAGCGACTGCTCTATTTCTATCGCACCACAGAAATAGCGACGGCGACGGATCGCGCGGCCGAAGTTGCAACTAAGGGAAAGCAGCGATGGTGGTGTGGCTAGGGCAGCGGTCGCCGACGGTAGAAGCGGTGATGGGTGTTCCGCTGGCTGAGAAATGGCGGGTCGCGACCCTTCTCGCTCGAGCGAGATGCGGGTAGCGAAAGCTGCTGCGGTAGAGGAAGGAAGACACCGCCGTTCGCCGTTTGCCACTATTGAGGAGGAAATCACCACCGTTGAGGAGGCAGTGAGAGAATATTTCCCTCCTTGCGTGGCGGCGACGAAGAGTGTCTGCTGTAGGCAGCAAATAGGAGAGAGAGTAAGGCCGGCGATGAAGGAAGAGGAGTGGATGAGCAGAGCCAAAACGATGATTGTTAGCGCTGGTTCTGAATCCGTGTCTTGGTACTTCTTCAATGACTTCGCTTGAGACAACGTGTGCTGCGGCTGCTTGGCCAACACACAGCGATACTGCTGTTGCCGAAGAGGAAATCAAAGGCAACGGCTCTGATACCATGTTAGAAAATAAATAGATAAACAAATTGTAGAAGAAGTTGATTGTTATTAACATGTCCCTCTCCTATTTATACAAGTTAGAAAGAAGAATTTTCCTCAACAGTTTAAAGGATTTCCCTCAACAGAGTAGAGAGATTTCCTCAAACAGTTAAGGAAATCTCATTACTATCATTCCTATCCTTTTGAATTGCCTGAGCATTATGTGGTTCTATTGTTATTTGAATTTTCCCCCATATTTACATGACCAGCATGTGGTTGTGCCAGGTTAGGTAGGGAAGATGCTAACCCGCGGTTGCGAGAACTTGTCAACCAACTACTCTCTCTCATTAAGAAAACCCTCGTTTACTTAGTATATAGAAGGTACCGAAGGGGTCACATTATCAAGAATTGGAGGGGAACAATCCATCTTGGATAAGGAGATCCGATCCCATCCTCCGAAAACCCACCAGAACCTTCCGTAGGAGAGGGTAGGGGTTTGTTTCCTCCTACATTCGTGTCTTTCTCTATGCCATATATATTCCGGAATTTTCTCTTTTATTTCATGTAATTATGCCATCGATTCCAGTTAGAAGCCCCTTCTTATTCGCTCTTTAGAAACTAGTTGTGCTCTAAAACAATAGAACGACTTGCCGGATAAGAGAAATGACCTGCGACAATCCCCCTTTTGGGCACTTGACCTTCGGTTTCGGACTGGAAATCCCTATTCTTCTTAGGCTCAACGAAGGCGCGTAGGGGAAATCCACCAATGGGCATAGGTAGCCAGTCTCGCAAGAGAGGACTTAGCAAAGAGAAATGCTATTTTCCATAAATAAGCAGGGGTGGGATAGCTACTAAGGAATTAATCAACCCGGTAGCGAGTGAAAGGGGGAGTTTGAGGCCTAACTCGCAAGCGGATCTAAAGGCTATGAAATAGTAGGCTAAGCAGACGACTGGATGAGTGGCTTTCCGCTGAGTTCTTACGATCGGTCAAAACCCCCTAGTGAAAACGGTGTATACCGCTTCAAATCCAAATCAATTGAATCAATGCAAGTAATGCAGCTCCCACATGCCTATTCATTTCGATTTGGAGAAAGAGTGGGCCAAATTCTAATAGTTTGTAGAAAAATGAGATATCCTTCTAGCCAAGGTTGATTTTGATAGGGAAACTCTAACCCTTACCCGAAGTGGGATTTAGCAACCGTCCATCTGCCATTACACCAGCGGAACCCTTAACTAGAAATTGCTGCCCTCCAACAAGAGCAAGCGTGCACCGGAGAGAATCTAGAAACTCGAGTATATTCTGTCTGCTCTCTCCACTTGGTTTCCTTAACTTGATTTTAGGGTTCGTAGGGCTTTCCACTCGCCCAAAAGGAAAAGCAAATAAGTACTTTCGAAAAGCAAATAAATACTTTCAAAGACCGGAAAGATTTTTCATCCAGGCACAAGAAGAGATTGATTTCTCTTAGCCGGCGGATTGATCTGTTCTGTTCTCCACTTGCCACTGTAACCATCTCTATCTCAAAAGCAGCCTTCTTTTAGGATCAGAGAATTCTGCCTAGATCCAAAAGAAGTAATGTAGCGGGCAAACGGAAGACGGATCTCAGACACGCAAGCTACAAGCATGAACAACCGGTTTCGTTTCACCTTATTCAAAAAGAAAACCACTTGATTTATTTGTTCCTTGGGTGATGAAAGGGACGAAGCTAAGGATGAGTGAGGTACAAGAAAGACCTATGCTATGTCGAAGATGAAAGATGAGTGCGCCTTTTTTCAATGCGCGGAACCCTTACGGTTATGCAATTGAGCCCCATTCTCTAGACCACCTTAGTCACTCAAATACCCGTATTCTACGTTGTTATTGTTTTGGTTAGACTCCTACCTACTACCCGATTTGGGTTTCGAAAGTAGGTAGGTGCTTTCGAATGTCAAAGCGGAGTCCAAGTCGAAGGGAATCAAAGCCACCAATTGGGTGCATTTCGAAGTAGGTGTGGGCTAGGTAGCACTTCTTTAACCCGCTAAGGAAGGGGGTCGGAGTCCGGCTTCCAGTTCCTGCAGATTGATGCCAGCCAGAGAGCAAGAGAGTGCTCGATCGACACCGAGATAGAGGGATGAATAATCCTTTACAATTCAGTAGACCTTCTTTCTATAGCAGTATAGAGTTCCGCTCGAGAATGCACTCTTGTTTAGATTCTACAGTTGGGATGGAGCTTTCTCCCAAAGATAGAGGGGATTTGGCTCCAAGAAGGACAACGACTATTTCATAAAGGTCTATCTTTGAGAATCCGTTGCACTATTATAGAAGGAGCTGCATGGCAATAAGACATCAGAGGAAAGTTCTTGAACCGAACCGAGCTCGCTGAAGCATATGCCAGAAAGAAAGGTGCTTCAAGCCTAAAAGCACACAAGGAATGGAATGGAATCCCGGGAAAATGGCGGAATCCGACGTAGAGATGATTTGGAATGCAGAAAGAGATTATACGACTATCTTGAATAGGCTACTTGGAATTATTCCTCTTAGAGCTATCCCTTATAGTACTGGAGGCATGGAGGAAGCATTGAAAGGAAGGAATTCAAACCTTACTGACTGAAGGACATCTCAAAGATGAACTAAGATAACAAGGTGAATCTGACTTACCGTTGGAAGGGGCATATCGGTCAGGACATCGACCTCTATTCAGTGGTCGGACAGGTCTTTCCTGTAGTTGCCGAACGAGCCACTTTGGAAGATACCCCCAGTCACTTGGATTACTATCTCCCTACTAGTCTTTAGTAAGCAGGCCGCCAGGAAAGTTTCCTAATAGGGGCTAGCTATCAGCTATAAGGACAGCAACAGATCGGCTTTATAAGGGAATCTTTACCAGATCTTTAGATGGGCAAGAGGGAGTGAGAAATCGAGAAACCTATATTCGGAAGTTCTGTAGTCAGCTTTTAGATTTCTATAGAAAATAGGTAGTGAAGTTGTGTGAGCAAGTAAGGCTCAAGTTTAGAGAAGATCTCCTATCTAGAGGCATGTTGCTAACTGTCTGCTAGACGACCCCCGAGATATAGAATCTTATCATTATCGATGGTAGCTTCCCGCGTAAGGTAGTTGCATAATGACTCCACCCAATGGGATGTTTCCGCTGTACTATTCTCTTTGATTCTATTAGCTAGATGATTAGGAGTAGCTAAGCTAGTTTACGGACCCAATCCTGTCCATGGAAAGCTTCACACCCAGGAATAGAATAACTTCAGAAAGCCGAGTCAACTAATCATTGCCGGAGATAAAGATGTCAACTTATTAGAGCGACTTTGGAAGCTTTACTAAGACTTGTTTCTATTAGGATCGGAGCGGCACTAAGAGGGGGGGAGGTGAATTAGTGTAGCGGATTAAAACGTCAGTTTTGAAAAATCTTTCGTACGATAAAAATTGAACTTGGAAGTGCTTAACTTGAAAGCGTGTTCGTAAAGGTGTGCAGCAAAGTAATGAGGAAGTAAAGCACGTATGAAGGTTTGCAATAAGGTAAATAGCAATAAGTAAATGCAAACTAGAAAACACGCCAATTTTAAAGTGGTTCGATCAAAATGACCTACATCCACTTGCGAAGCCTTCTTTGATGAGGCTCCCAACTTCCACTAGCAAATCACTTTGAAGGGGAAAGACAAATACCCCTCTTACAACTTTTTACAAGTGGTTCACACTCTTACAAATTTTCAATGAGAAAGGAGGTGAACACTCAAATAATTGAAACAAGACTTTGCTAAGGCTTTAATCTCAATCTATTGCTTCAGAAAAGTTGTATTCTCTGCTGAGAATTAAGGGGTATTTATAGGCCCCAAGAGGATTGGCTCCAAATTTTGAATTCTCTTAGGTTTCCAAGGCTGGCGGTGCTACCGCATGTCGGTTGCGATGTTAGGATCAAGAGCACTAAGAGGGGGGGGGGGGGGTGAATTAGTGCAGCGGATTAAAACGTCGGTTTTGATAAATCTTTCGTACGGTAAAATTGAACTTGAAAGTGTATTCGTATAGTAGAGCAGCTAAGGTAATGAGTAAATAAAGCAAGTAAGAAAGTTTGCAGTAATGTGAATAGCAACAATGAAATGCAAACCAGAGATTACGCCGTTTTTAAAGTGGTTCGGTCAAATGACCTACATCCACTTGCGAGGCCCCTCTTCGACGAGGCTCCCACCTTCCACTAGCAAATCTCTTGAAATGGAAGGGTAAATACCCCTCTTACAACTCTTTACAAGCAGTTCACACTCTTACAGATTTTCAAGAAAGAAGGAGGTGAACACTAGCAAATTGAAAACCAAGGATTGCTAAGACTTTTCTAAGACCTTTCTCTCAATCACTTGCTGCTCAAAAAGTTGTTCTCTCTGCTGAGAATTGAGGGGTATTTATAGGCCTCAAGAGGATTCAAATTTGGGCTCCAAAAATTTGAATTCTCTTATGTTCCCGAAGCTAGCGGTGCCACCGCCTATCAGTTTTGACACTGACAGTGTACTGGGCGGTGCCACCGCCCAGTCCAGCGGTGCCACCGCTTGGTTCTCGGGTGCTGGGCGGTGCCACCGCCTAGCTCTCGGGTGCTGGGCGGTGCCACCGCCCGACCTTGCTAGTCATTGGTTGGGCTTTAAGTCCGGCCCAAACCAGGTTTCATTTTGGGCCCAATTGGCCCCTAATCAAGATATAGGATTATTTCTTAATCCTAACCTTAATTATATTCAAACTACGTAACTAAAGACATACTCCTAAGCAAGTTTTTAACCGGCGAACTTCAAGTCTTGTTCCGGCGAGCTTTCCGGCGATCTTTCGACGGACTCCCAACTGGCTCCCGATCTTGTGGCGAAGTCAACGAGTAGCTGAGCCTTCTCGGTGATCTCTGCGAACCTCCGATGATCTATTCGGTGGACTTCCGAAAACTTCGATAAGTCCCCGATTCTTCTCGATTGGTTCCGGCAGCATCTCCGACGAATCTTCGGACTCTAACGGACTCTCGAACACCCATCGAACTTGACTCCGGTAGACTTGCTTTATGTCTTCAAGCTGTCGTAGTAAATCCTGCATACTTATCTCAACATATGGATTAGATAAAACATGACAATTGAAGTCATCATCAAAATCCGAGATTCAACAGCGATGCCACCTCCTGTCAATGTGATACTGACCAGTGACTGGCGGTGCCACCGCCTGTCAGTGGCGGTCCTACTACCTGTCAATTTCCACATTGACAATGTTCTAGCGGTGGCACCGCTGGAACTCTCGAGTTCTGGGCGGTGCCACCGCCCAGTCTGGCGGTACCACAACCTGATACTTAGGCTCTGGGCGGTGCCACTGCCTAGTCTGACGGTGCCACCGCTTGAACTATTTCAGCTCACTGGTTGGGCTCTAAACTTGGCCCAAACTAGTCCTAACTCGGGCCCAAGTGACCCCTAATCGGGTTATAGAATTAACCCTTAATCCTAACCCTAATTACATGCAAACTACATAATTAAAAATATAGTCCTAAGCAAGTTTTTAACCGACAACGTCGAGTTTCCTTCCGACGAGCTTTTCGGCGATCTTCCGGCGAACTTCCGATACATCCTCGGATTTCTTCCGACGGACTCCCAGCAGGCTCCCGATTTTGTGACAAGTTCAGCGAGTAGCCGAGCCTTCTCGATGATCTCCGCGAACCTCCGACGATCTCTTCGGTGGACTTCCGAAACTCCGACAAGTCCCCGATTTCTTCTCGGTTGGCTCCGGCAAACATCTCCGATGAATCTTCAGACTCTCAAACACCCATCAAACTTGACTTCAGTATCCTTGCTTTATGTTTTCAGGCTATCGTAGTTAATCCTGCACACTTAACTCAATAATATGGATTAGATCAATTAACCCATTAATTGATTTCATCATCAAAATTTGAGATTCAACAATCTCTCCCTTTTTTATGATGACAATCAATTGATGCCGGAGTTAAATATAACTCCCCCTATCTATATGCCATATTATGAAAAACCAAAAACACTTGAATTCAATCTTTTGAATTCAAGCCTAAACTGATAAGTTCTATCCGTTGAACTTATCATTATTCTCTTTAAGTATAAGCAAATACGAAACTTCGTATTTCTCATCATTTTCAAGTCAAATGATCACTTCAACAAGAGATAAGAATTTCAACATGAATTGCAGACATGATTTCATATGATCAACAATCTTGCAATATTCTCAAAGAATTTTGTGATGCATATAAGACATATACATTACACAACCATTTGCAATTCATATAAGTCATGCTATTGATGCGCATTAGACATTTTCATTTTTGCAATTTATATAAGTCAAGTCATCATAAGTCATCTTTTCATTTATCTCCCCCTTTGTCATCAAGAAAAAGGAGATGGGAATTTAAGCGGAGAATTTGTGATCATAAAATCATTAGAAAAGAAATCCAGCCTTAATATCGATCATACAAAATTCAGCATCCATCCAAAATTCATCTCATAAACAAATCAGCATTCATCCAGAATTCATAAAAAAAATTCAGCTTTCATTCAAAATTTATCTGATTAAGAAGCATAGTTGTCATACAAAACTTTAACTTAGCATTAAGAGTAATCATACATAAGAAGGGATATCGATTAATCCTTAGGAGGAAATTCATAGTTCTTATACATGACATCTATTTTTGATTCATTTGTCGCAGTTCCTTCAAAATTTCGATTTGCTGAATTTGAATTTGCTCTTGCTGTGATTTAAGTTGGTCTTGTTGTAATTTGATCTGATGCAATTATGCCATTATGAGTTCTTCAGAAAATGAAGTAGGAGCTGAAGGTGCTGCACTAAAGGGACTAGGAGGAGGAGATTTATTTCCCCTAAAATTGGTGTTTCGGGGTGTTCTAATGATGGGGGAATTGGATCAGTCCTTCTAGGTTGCCTAACCCATATACCATTGCTAAATGTGCACCTAAGTCTTTTCAGTAGATTCTTATTGATGGTGTTAAAACGATCAACTTGAATTATTTCTTCGTCAAGCGAGACACAAATATCATGGGCAAGTATTAATTGAGTAATTAACCCCCCATATGGTAACATAGTGTCTTTAGCTATTATATCCTGCATGTGTTGCCGGATTAAGTATCCAAAGCAATTATTTGTCCGGTTATAATCCAGTACATGGTGCTTAGCTCTATTTGTCTCATTTCATCAAGATGAAATTGCTTGGGAAGTAGTATGTTGGTCATGATGTGATGAAGAATTTTAGAGTTAAAGGGTAGTAGGTGCTCGCAACTCTTGGGTATCATGCTTGGGTTCGGATTTTCAAAGATAGTTCTAAGGCTTCGGAGTAAGTTGCTCCGATCACATTGACATCCCATTTATTTCTAAAGTAACAGCCACTATCCTTTTTAGTAATTCTAATTAGTTCACAAATAGTACTATCAAAGATTCTAATCTATGTTCCTAAAAGGTAAGTACTTAGGCTTTCGTTGTCCACACATAAGTTTGCATAAAATAGCCTAACTAACCTAAGATAAATTGGTTCATTGATTTGTAGGAGAGGTAAGGCATCTAATGTGCAAACCACCTAATGGGTTCTAGGTTTCCTAGTTTATTTAGATCAACGTGTTTACCCTTATGTATAGTTCTGTTTCGAAATTTGAAAATCGAAGTGCTACTTCTTTAGATCTAAAAAGATTTTGGTCATATGAATCTCCTTCAACCCTTTTCCCTTTTGATCTTGTTGATCTCTTGGGAGCCATTATCTAGACAAGATGATGGATCAAGAATATGAAACTGTGAAGAGTAAGCAAAATAATGAGAAGAGGAAGAAAAGATTTCAGATTTACCTTATGGAGAATTTCTTGAAAGATGGAGAGCTTGAACCAACAAGAATCCCTCTCCTAGGCTTCTAAAGGTTGGAATGAGGATTAGAGAGGTTGTGGGAGAGCTTGAACCAATTTCTCACGGGTTGGGGGTGGTTCCACCACCGCCCTAACCCTTCTTATAAAGGGGATCTTGGGTGGTGCCACCGCCTAGCGACCAAGCACTTAGGCGGTGCTACTGCCGGTTCTAGCGGTGCCACCGCTAGCGTGCCACGGAAGAGAAAAAAATTTTCTTTCTTCCCCCTTTTTTGTTTTTTCAGAGGTGTTTGGCTTAAGATAGGATAGGATCTTGGGTTGTACTTTAATATGTCATTTGGAATCGAAAGAGAAGGAGGAATCAAATCCACGAAAGAACGGAAAGAGGATGAAAAAACTTTTCAGAAAATACATTCAACAAGCTTATTCTTAGGGACAATTTAACATGCCTAATTCCCTTCTAATGAATTCAAATTGGTCTTCATTTAAGGCTTTTATAAAATATCTGCTAGTTGATGCTTTGTGTCAATAAACTCTAGAACGACATTGTTGTTAAGGACATAATCGCGTATGAAATGATGCCTAACGTCGATATGCTTAGTTCTAGAGTGCTGAATTGGATTTTTGGTAAGACATATGACACTTGTATTATCACATTTTATGGGAATGTTTTTCAAGTGAATTCCATAGTCTTCTAATGTATTTTTTATCCAAACAATTTGTGCACAGCATGCACTTGCAACGATGTATTCGGCTTCCGCCGTAGATAGTGCAACTAAATTTTGTTTCTTGGAAGTCCAAGAAACAAGTGCATGTTCTAAAAATTGGCATGTTCCAGATGTACTTTTTCTATCTATCCTGCATCCGCCAAAATCAGCATCTGCATAAGCTATTAAATCGAATTTTTCTGATTTCAGATACCAAAGTCCTAAATTTGGAGTTCCTTTAAGATATCTAAATATTCTTTTAACACTCTTTAGATGAGATAATTTAGGATTAGATGAAACCTAGCGCAAAGTCCCACACTAAACATAATATCCGGTCTAGTCGCGGTGAGGTAGAGTAGACTACCTATCATTCCCCTATACGTTTTTTGATCGAAATTTTCGTTGTTTTCATCCATATCTAACTTAGTCGAAATACTCATAGGGGTGTTTATTGCTTTTGAATTATCTATTTTAAATCATTTTAACAATTCTAATGTATATTTAGATTGGTTAAGAAATATACCGTCATTAAGTTGTTTGATTTGCCATCCTAAAAAGAATGTTAATTCACCCATTAAACTCATTTCAAATTCATGACTCATATTTTTGGCAAATGATTCACATAGTGATTCATCCGAAGAACCAAAAATAATATCATCAACATAAATTTGCACAATAAGAAAATTATTTTTAAAATGTTTGATAAACAATGTAGTATCAACCTTGCCTTTGGTAAAATTATTTAAAATAAGAAAGGAACTAAGCCTTTCGTACCAAGCTCTAGGAGCTTGTTTCAACCATAGAGAGCCTTAGTCAATTGAATACATGATTAGGAAGAAGAGAATTTTCAAATCCAGGAGGTTGTTCGACATATACTTCTTCCGAAATAAAACCATTCAAGAAGGCACTTTTGACATCCATTTGAAATAGTTTAAAATTATTACTACTAGCATAGGCAAGGAGTATCCTAATGGCTTCTATTCTTGCCACAGGAGCGAAGGTTTCTTCATAGTCGATACCTTCTTCTTGGTTGAAACCTTTGGCCACTAATCTAGCCTTGTTTCTAACCACGATACCACATTTGTCTTGCTGTTTCTAAAGACCCATTTAGTACCAATGACTAAATGGTCACTAGGTCTAGGAACAAGCTCCATACATCATTCCTCTCAAATTGATTCCAATTTCTCTTGCATTGCAATGACCCAAGAATCATCTTTCAAGGCCTCGTCAATGCATTTAGGTTCGATTTGAGAGAGAAAGACAGCATTAGCACAAAAAATTCTTGAAAGAAGAACGAGTTTGAACCCCTTGTGATGTATCTCCTATAATTTGCTCTTTTGGATGAGCATCTACATACTTCCATTACTTGGGTAAGGAGATTTTGGAAGAAGATGCATCCAAGTTGCTATTTTGAGGAGGGGGTTCCTTTAAATCCAAATTTTTAAAACCAATATCATCATCAAAATCATTTTTCTTTAACTCAGAAATTTCATTAAAATTACATGAATAGACTCTTCTATAACTAAGGTTCTTTTGTTAAAAACACGAAAAGCTTTAGAAACGGAAGAGTAACCAAGAAAGATGCCTTCATCGGATTTAGCATCAAATTTTCCTAAGGCATCCTTTTCATTTAAAATAAAGCATTTGCAACCGAAAACTTTAAAATAAGAAACATTTGGTGTTTTGTTATTCCATAATTCACAGGGAGTTTTTATTAAGATGGTCTTATTAGAACCCTATTCATGATGTAGCAAGCCGTATTCACGGCTTCGGCCCAAAAGTACTTGGGTAGACATGTTCATTCAACATAGTTCTTGCATTTCTTGTAGATTTCTATTTTTTCTTTCTACTACTCCATTTTGTTGAGGGTTTCTTGGAGTAGAGAAGTTGTGGTTATATCCGTTAACTTCACAAAAATTTTTGGAAATCGTGGTTTGAAATTCACCACCGTGATCACTCCGAATTGATGAAATCATGAAACCTTTTTCGTTTTGAGTGAGTTTATAAATTTAGAGAAACATTTGAAACAATCACTTTTGTGAGCCAAGAAATAGGTCCAAGTGTATCTAGTATAATCATCTACAATCCACAAAGCGTATTTGCTTCCTACTAGACTTATCGTGTCAATGGTCCAAATAAGTCCAAATGGATCAATTGTAATGGTCTAGTGGTGCTAATTTGATTTTTTGGTTTGAAACTAGTTTTTATTTGTTTACCTAGTTGCCACGCATTGCATACTTTGTCCTTAACAAACTTATATTTGGAATCCTCGTACTAATTCTCTAGATGAGATCTTAGATATTAGTTCATGCTTGCATGGCCTAATCTCATATGCCAAAGCCACGCATCATCATTTAAAGCGGAGAAGCAACATTTCATTACTTAGTTCATCAAGGTTAATGGTGTAGACATTATTTTGTTTTAAAGCAATCATTGACAAGTTATTGTTTGGTTTTTCAATAATGCACGCATTAGATTCAAATCTAACGATATAACCTTTATCACATAATTGACTAATACTTAAGAGATTATGTTTTAATCCATCAACTAGTAATACATCATTAATTGAAAAAACTGATTTGTTACCTACGGTTCCCTTGCCAATGATTTTGCCTTTTGTGGTTTTGTCCGCCGAGGTGCATACCCTTNAAGTTTCCTAATAGGGCTAGCTATCAGCTATAAGGACAGCAAACAGTCGGCTTATAAGGGAATCTTTACCATCTTTAATGGCAATATGGAGTGATAAATCGAGAAACCATATTCTGACGTTCTGTATCGCTTTTAGATTTCTATAGAAAATAGGTGTGATTTGTGTGAGCAAGTAAGGCTCAAGTTTAGAGAAGAGCTCCTATCTATAGGCATGTGCTAACTGTCTGCTAGACACCCCTAGATATAGATCTTATCATTTCGATGGTAGCTTCCGCGTAAGGTAGTTGCATAATGACCCACCATGGGATTTTCCGCGTAGCTTTCTCGTTGATTCTATTGCTTAGATGATTAGGAGTAGCTAAGCTAGTTTACCGGACCCAGTCCTGTCCATGGAAAGCTTCACACCCATGATAGAATACCTTCAGAAAGCCGAGTCAACTAATCCTTGCCGGAGATAAAGATGTCAACTTATTAGAGCGACTTGGAATGCTTTACTAAGACTTTTTCTATTAGGATTGTCTCGGAGCTCACTAAGAGGGTGGGAGGTGAATTATTGTAGTGGATTACGAAACGTCGTTTTGAAAAACGTTCGTACTGATACAAAATTGAACTTGGAAACGTGCTTCACTTGGCAAAGCGTGTTCGGTAACAGGCTGTGCCAGCAAAAGTAAATGTGAGGAAGTAAAGCACGTTTGAAGGTTTGCAACATCAGGCCTAAAATAGCAATAAGTAAATGCAAACTAGAAAACACGGCCACTTTTAAAGTGGTTCATCAAAATGACCTACTCCACTTGCGAAGCCTTCGTGATGAGGCTCCCAACTTCCACAGCAACACTTCTGAAGGGGAAGACAAATACCCCTCTTACAACTTTTTACAACAGTGGTTCACACTCTTATCAATTTCAATGAGAAATGAGTGAACACTCAAATATTGAAAAACCAAGACTTGCTAAGGCTTAAAAAAAAAAAAAAAAAAAAAAAAAAAAAAAAAAAAAAAAATAATCTCATCTATTGCTTTCAGACAAAGTTGTTTCTCTGCTGGAATTGGGGTATTTCTAGGCCCCAAGAGATTGGGGCTCCAAATTTGAATTCTCTAGGTGTCCAGGCTGGCGGTGCTACCCGCAGTCGGTTGCGATTGTTAGGATCAAGAGCACTAAGAGGGGGGGGGGGGCGGAATTAGTGACCAGCCAGGATTAAAACGTCGCGTTTTGATAAATCTTTCGTAGCTGTAAAAATTGAACTTGAAAGTGAATATTCGTTATAGATAGAGCCCAGCCTAACGGTAATGAGTACAATAAAGACCAAGTAAGAAGAAAGGTTGACCCCTATTAGTAATGTGATAAGCCACACAATAGAAATGCAAACAGATGATTACGCCGCTAGGTCTTTAACAGTGCGGAGTATCTGCCTCAAATGACCCCTACATCCACTTAGCGATGTGGCCCGTTCGACGGAGGGCCCCTCCCACCTTCTTCTTTCTTGTTTTTTTATTTCACAGCCAAATCTCTATGAATGGAAGGCCGGCTAATAACCTCTTAAAACTATCTTACAAGCAGTTCACACTCTTACAGATTTTCACGAGAAGGAGGTGTGCCCAACACTAAGCAAATTGAAAACAAGGATTGATAAGCTGTTCTCAAGACACCTTTCTCTCAATCACTTGCCCTGCTCAAAAAGTTGTTCTCTCTAGCCCCCTGAGAATTGAGGGGTATGTATAGGCCTCAAGAGGCATTCAAATTTGCCCCCCCCGGCTCCAAAAATATTGAATTCTCTTATGACACTTCCCCGACGCTAGCCGGTGCACCAAACGCTCCTGCCTCAATCGGCGGTGCCACCGCCTGCCTACAGTTTTGACAATGACAATTACTGGGACGGTAGCCACCGCCCAGCTTCCAGACGGTAGCACACCGCTTGGTTCTCGGGCTGCTGCGGCCGGTGCCACGCCCCTAGCCTTCGTGGTAGCTCTGGCGGCTGCCACCCAACCAGACCTGTGTTTTCCTAGTCATGTAGGGCTTAAGTCCAGCCCAAACCAGCGTTTCATTTTGGAGCCCCCCACATGCGCCCCTAATCAAGAATTATAGGATTAGTATTTCTTAATCCTACCTAATTATATACCAAACTACTATACTAAGAGGACATACTAACCTATAGCCCAAGTTTTTACCGACGGTCAGCGAATCAGTTTGTTCCGGCCGAGCTTTCCCGAGCGATCTTTCGGACGCCGACTCGACCACGTAGGAACTCCGCGATCATGTGGCGAAGTCAACGAGTAGCCGCAGCCTTCTCTGCGTGATCTCTGGCGAACCTCCGGTAGATCTATTCGCGGGACTTTTTTCGAAACATATTCGATTCAGCTAAACGATTGCTTCTCTGATTGCGTTACACTCCCTGCGCCACCATCGCCTGAAAGAATCTTCGCCAGACTTACAACGGACTCTGAACACCCATCGACTGACTCAGACGCCTAGACTTGCCTTATTACTTCAGCTGATCGTAGATAAAATCCTGCATCTTATCTCAACATTATGCCGATTATGATAACAAACCATGACATAGTGAAACTTCATCATCAAATCGAGATTCAACAGCGAGGCCACCTACCTGCTCATAGTGATACTGACCAGATGACTGGCGGGTGCCACAAACTAAAAAAGCCTGTCAGTGGCGGTATACCTACTACATGTCAATTTCCACATTGAACAATGTTTAGCGGTGGCACCGCTGGAACTCTCGAGTTCTGGGCGGTTTGCCACCGCCAGAGTATGTCGGTACCACACCCCATTGGATACTTAGGCTCTGGGCGTGCCAATGCTAGTCTGACGGTTAGCCACCGCTTGACTATTTCAGCCACTGGTTGGGCTCTAAACTTGGACCAAACTTAGTCATACGCGGGCCCAAGTTGACCTAATAGGGTATAGATAATTAACACTTAATCCTAACCTATTACATGCAAACTACATAAGTAAAAAATATAGTCTAGCAAGTTTTTAACCGAACAACGTCGATTTCCTTCCGACGAGCTTTTCGGCGATCGTCGGCGAACTTCGATTACATCTCGGATTTCTTCCGGAAGGGACTCACAGAAGGCTCCGATTTTGTGCAAGTTCAGCGAGTAGCCGAGCCCTTCTCAGATGATCTCCTGAACCTCCGACGATCTCTTCGGTGGACTTCCGAACTCGACAAGTCCCCGATTTCTTCTCGGTTGGCATCCGGAAACATCTCCGATGAATCTTTAGACTCTCACACCCATCAAACTTGACTTCAGTTCCTTTGCTTTATGTTTCAGGCTATCGTAGTTCATCCTGAAACTTAACTCAATAATATGGATTAGATCACTTAAACCCATTAATGATTTATCATCAATTTGAGATTACCAACTCCTCCTTTTTATGATGACAAGCAATTTGATGACGGAAGTAAATTGTTAAATCCCCCTATTCTATATGCCTATATGAAAAAACCAAAAACCATTGAATCAATCTTTTGAATTCAAGCCTAACCTGCTAAGTTCATCCGTTGAACTTATCATATTCTCTTAAGTATAAGCAACTACGGAAAACTTCGTATTCTCATCATTTTCAAGTCAAATGTCACTTCAACAGAGATAAGGAAGTTTCAACAGGAATTGCAGACCATGTTCATAGGATCAACAATCTTGCAATATTCTCAAGGAATTTTGTGATGCATATAAGACAATACATTACACAACATTTGCAATTCTATAAGTCATGCTTATTGATGCGCATAGAACATTTTCAGTTTGCAATTTATCTAAGTCAATCTCATAAGTCATCTTTTCAGTATCCCCTTTGTTCATCAAGAAAAAGGCGATGGAATTTAAGCGCGAGACATTTGTGGATCATAAAATCATTAGAAAAGAATCCAGCCTAATATCGATCATACCAAAATTCAGATAATCAAATTCATACTCATAAAAAACAAATCAGCATTCATCCAGAATTCATAAAAAAAATTCAGCTTTCATTCAAAATTTATCTGATTCAAGAAGCCATAGTTGTTCATACAAAAACTTTAAACTTAGCATTAAGAGTAATCATACTTAAAGCGGATATCGATTTAATCCTTTAGGAGGAAAATCCATAGTTCTTATAAATGCACATTCTAATTTTGTGATTCATTTGTCGCAGGTCCTTCAAAAAATTTCGATTTGCTGAATTTGGAATTTGCTCTTGCTGTGATTAAGTTGAGTGTCTTCGTTGTAATTTGATTGATGCCAATAATGCCATAGGTTCTTCAGGAAATGAAGTAGGAGCTTAAGGTGCTGCACTAAAGGGCACTAGGAGGAGGAGATTATTTCCCCTAAAACGGGCTGTTTCGGGGGTTCTAACTGATGGGGGAATGGCACAGTCCCCTTCTAGGTTGCCTAACCATAATACCATTGTAAAGTGGGCCTAAGTCTTTTCAGTAGATTATAGTGATGTGTTAAAAACGATCAACTTGCATTATTCTTCGGCAAGCGAGACAAAAAATATCAGGGGCAAGTATTAATGAGGAATTAACCCCCATATGGTAACATAGGGTATTAGAATTATATCCTGCATGGGTTGCCGGATTAAAGTATCCAAAGCAAGATTTGTCCGGTTATATCAGTACATGGTGCTTTTTTAAAGGGCTTTCCTATTGGTCTCATTTCATCAAAGTGACATTGCTTGGGAAGTAGTATGTTGCGGATGATGGATGAAGAATTTTAGGTTAAAGGTAGTAGGTGCTCGCCAACTCTTGGGTATCACTTGGGTTCGGATTGCAAGTCGTTCTTAAGGCTTCGGGAGTAAGTTGCTCCGTCTACATTGACATCCAATTTATTTCTAAGTAAACAGCACTAGTCCTTTTAGTTAATTCTAATTAGTGCACAAATAGTAGTACTATCAACAGATCTAATTCTATGTCCTATAAAAGGTAAGTATTAGGCTGCGTTGTCCACACCATAAGTTTGCATTAAATAGCCTAACTCCCTAAGATAAATTGGTTCATTGATTGTAGCGAGAGGAAGGCATCTAAATGTGCAAACCACCTAATGGGTTCTAGGTTTCTAGTTCAAAGTTAGAAAATCTTTACCAAGAGCTTTGAGTCCATTGATGACATCCGTGAAATGGGTGTACGTGTCTCCGATGGACTCACTTGGTTTCATTTGGAAAAGTTTGTAAGAGTGCACAAGAATGTTGATTTTGGACTCTTTCACTCGGCTAGTGCTTTCATGAGTGACCTCAAGAGTTCTCCAAATATCAAAAGCCGAATCATAATTGAAAAACATGATTTGTTACCTACGGTTCTCTTGCCAATGATTTTGCCTTTGTTGTTGTCTCCGAAGGTGACATACCCTTCTTCTTTGCTAGTGAGCATAGAGAAATGAGATGGATCTCCAGTCATGTGTCTTGAGCATCTACTATCAAGATACTATCTCTTGCTCCTAGCTTGTAGATTTGTCTACAAAAGAAGATGGTTTTTAGGTACCCATTTGATTTTGGATGCCTCAAAAATTGATCTACCAATTTTGTTATTCATCATTGAAGTATTAATAGTTCCTTTAGGAACCTATATCAACTTATGTGAACTAATTTTCCTAAATGGACATTTGTAATCAACATGTCCGGATTTACAACAAAAGTTGCATTTCAAACAAAATGAAACGTGTAATGTGGGTCCTTAATGAAAGTGGTAGGATTTTGGTGAGATCCTCTCACAAAACCAATTCCACTTCTATTTGCGACATAACCCTTGTTTGCAAGGATCATGTCCAATCCCTTGCTACCGACCTTAAACTTGTTTAAGGTCTCTTTAAGCAGTAAATTTTTATTTTTTATTGCTTCTAAGTGTTCGCACTTAGAGCATGGAGGAGTTTGAAGGCTATCAAGCTTATTTTGAAGTAAAACATGCTCTTTCTTTAAAAGATTAAACTTCTTACTAATAGTTCTACACTCATCAAATAATTCATGAAAAGCAATAGAAAGTTCATCAAAAGATAAATCTTCATTAATTAAATCACATACCTCTTCTCCTCAAGTCATTAGCGCAAAATTTGCCTCCTCTTTGTTGCTAGCTTCTTCGCTTTTTGAATCACTTGAATCGTCCCAAGTCGCCTTTAAAGCTTTCTTCTTCTTCGGTTGCTTCTTCTTGGCTTGGGGGCATTCATTTTTGAAGTACCCCGGCTTCTTGCATTCGGAGCATATTACTTGGTCCTTTTTATGTTCAAGTTTATTTTTTATGTTATTTTAAATTTATTCTTTCATATAAATTTTTTAAATTTTTGAGTTAAAAGTGCAATGTCATCGTCATTGTCCTCATCACTTGATGTTCCTTTCAAGTGGTCTTCTTGTGATGTAAGTGTCATATCCTTCTTGTTCTTTGGAAGGGGGTTCTCAAGCTCTTCATGAGCATGGTATGTCATTTCGTAGGTCATTAGAGACCCAATAAGTTCTTCAAGATGAAATGTTTTAAGGTCCTTGGCCTCTTGAATGGTCGTAACTTTTGGATCCCAACTTTTTGGAAGGGATCTTAAGATTTTAGTTACTAGTTCAAAGTTAGAAAAATCTTTACCAAGAGCTTTGAGTCCATTGATGACATCCGTGAAACTGGGTGTACGTGTCTCCGATGGACTCACTTGGTTTCATTTGGAAAAGTTCGTAAGAGTGCACAAGAATGTTGATTTTGGACTCTTTCACTCGGCTAGTGCTTTCATGAGTGACCTCAAGAGTTCTCCAAATATCAAAAGCCGAATCATAAATTGAAACGCAATTAAATTCATTTTTGTCTAGTGCACAAAACAAGGCATTCATAGCCTTTGCGTTTAAAGCAAAAACCTTCTTTTCCGATTTATTCCATTCACTCATCAGAAGAGAAGATTTTTGAAATCCATTTTCGACAATAGTCCAAAGCTCGAAATCCATAGAAATGAGGAAGATCCTCGTACGAGTCTTCCAATACGTGTAATCCGACCCATTAAACATAGGTGGACGTGTAATAGAATGACCCTCATGCATGTCGGAGTAAGCCATCTCTCTTGGGTATTAAACCAAATATGAGAGTGAGCCTTGCTCTAATACCAATTGTTAAGATCGGAGAGGCACTAAGAGGGGGGGGGGGGGGGGTGAATTAGTGCAGCAAATTAAAACGTCGGTTTTAGAAAATCTTTCGTACGTTAAAAACCAAACTCGGAAGTGCTTAACTTGAAAGCGTGTTCGTAAAATGTGCAGCAAAAGTAATGAGGAAGTAAAGCATGTATGAAAGTTTGCAGTAAGGTAAATAGCAATAAGTAAATGCAAGCCAGAGAACACGCCAATTTTGAAGTGGTTCAGTCAAAATGACCTACATCCACTTGCGAAGCCTTCTTCGATGAGGCTCCCAACTTCCACTAGCAAATCACTTTGAAGGGGAAGGACAAATACCCCTCTTACAACCTTTTACAAATGGTTCACACTCTTACAAATTTTCAACGAGAAAGGAGGTGAACACTGAAGCAATTGAAAACAAGACTTGCTAAAGACTTTGCTAAGGCTTTTATCTCAATCTATTGCTTCTGAAAAGTTGTACTCTCTGCTAAGAATTGAGGGTTATTTATAGGCCCCAAGAGGATTCAAATTTGGGCTCCAAATTTTGAATTCTCTTGGGTTTCCGAGGCTAGCGATGCTACCGCCTGTCGGTGGTGGTGCCACCGCCTATCAATGTGATACTGACCGGTGATTGCCCACCGCCTATCGGTGGCGGTGCTACCGCTTGTCAATTTCCACATTGACAGTGTTCTGGCAGTGTCACGGCCCAATCCGGCGGTACCATCGCCTGATACTTCAAGCTCTGGGCGGTGCTACCGCCTGAACTATTTCAGCTCACTGGTTGGGCTCCAAACTTGGCCCAAACCAATCCTAACTCGGGCCCAATTGGCCCCTAACCGGGTTGTAGGATTAACCCTTAATCCTAACCCTAATTACATGCAAACTACACAATTAAAAACATAGTCCTAAGCAAGTTTTTAACCGACAACGTCGAGTTTCCTTCCGGCGAGCTTTTCGGTGATCTTCCGGCGGACTTCCGATATATCCTCGGAGTTCAGCGAGTAGCGGAGCCTTCTCTGTGATCTCCGCGAACCTCTGACGATCTTTTCGGCGGACTTCCGAAAACTCCGACAAGTCCCCGATTTCTTCTCGGTTGGCTCTGGCAGCATCTCCGACGAATTTTCGGACTCTCAAACACCCATCAAACTTGACTTCAGTATCCTTGCTTTATGTTTTCAGGCTATCATAGTTAATCCTGCACACTTAACTCAATAATATGGATTAGATCAATTAACCCATCAATTGATTTCATCATCAAAATTCGAGATTCAATAGTTCCTCCATTTGAGAGTCTCGTTCCAGTTAGCGAGAGCACTACTTTATATGATAAGCGGCGAGTTGTTAGGTTCAGTAACGAATGATTGGGGATTTCCAAGATCCTTTCTTTTCACTCGATGAGATGATTCAATTAGGCCCGTTTTTCATCCCTCTTACCCTTTATTGATCAAATAGGTTCATTATACCCTTAATGACTCGTTTAGGAATAACCAATTCATGGGGTGGTTTGAGTATTTATTACTGGGGGATCGGGGCTCCGGTAGCAAGTTAATACAAGCTGTTAGTACTGAGTTGTTATCGAGTCCAGTTTCAGGGGATCCAGAGCAGGATCTAGAAGGTAAGGTTAAGGCTCAAGTGCAATAAGAAGGGAAAGGGAGGAGTATGTGTATGTAAATGGTAATTCTAGAGAGATGATTAAGCAAGCAGTTAAGTTTTCGTACTAGAGAGATGAATGTTTTCCTCCTATGTGCTCTCAATCTGGCAAGGTAGTAGAAAGGTCGAGATGAAAGCTCTTCACTGAGTGGAAGTAGATAAGATAGCGATGGGTAGGTCATATTACTTACTTAGATACACGGCACAAAGAGATAGAAATGAGAATCCATTGTTCGAGGAAAGGACTCAAAAGAAGGGCCAAGTTACGATGAAGTTGAAGTGAAACAATGATATACTTCACGCGCCTATGCTTTGTTCTTGTATTTCATGAGGAAAGTGAGCTCTGTTAACGAGTTGTGCAAAGGATGCTTTCAATATTCGAATAGGGTACAGTACTCCTTTCCTTACAACACTCGAACAAAAAGACAAGAAGGACAACATGCTGAAGAAGGAAAAGATTCCACCCCGACCCTCTATTGGATTGAAGTTTCCAAGAACGGATCTCGCTGTTTGATAGTAGATGAGATTTCCTTAACCTCTGCGACTTATAATATTTCCTGAGAAGTGCATTGCTTCATCTCAATAACTGCTTCTGTCGTGGACAACACCGGAAAGAGAGACTTTACACAAGTAAATAACTCCACTCGCTACACAACTAAGATCAAGCCAATCACCGGAAAGAGAGACTTAACTGCTTAACCGCTCCCCGCTACATATAAAGTAGATCTACACCCCCATCTTTCCTTCCCGAACAAGCAGGAATTGAAACACCCCCCTTTCTTGCTTCATATCAATATTCTGCTTCCACTTAAGCCTCTTCTTTATAAGATTCAACTTAGGATTCCACTTTAACTGGAACGGATCCTTGTCAATGAATCAGAAGTCCAACCACTTTCTATAATAGATATGCAATATAATAATCCAATCTTCTTCTCTATAGGTGCCTCTGCCTCTATCCTTTAAATATAGGGTTGGTTCAGCTACATCAAGCAACATTCCATAATGGCGGAAAGCAATACTCCGTTTTTACTAATTCAATATTAGGAGCGCTATCCAATATTCTGTCTTTCGAGTTTCAGCCATTTAGAGTGTATAAGAAGTTCGAGAGGTCTTCATATTATTGATTAGTTCCACATAAAGCAAAGCTATTTTCTTCCCTCTCATCCCTATGCCTGCTCCTTGTACTGCTGAATACAAGTAGAGAACTGATGAATCACGGTGTCGTGGAGTTCGAGTTAGAATCTCTTATTTTGGCTTTGAGGCTAGTGCAGCAGTTGAATACGATTGATTTCTAGTTCGGGCAAGACTTAGTGCGTTGGGGAGGGTCATTTCTTTTCCTACAGTCGGATCTTCTGTTTCATAGAGAGATAGATTCCATTTAGAAATTCCTATTAACACATCAGCGTCAGTGGCTAAAGGAAAAGTGGTCTCATTCTGAGGAGTTTTGAGTCGACAACTTCCTTATTGTTTGCTGCTGACAAGCGTGACTCTGACTCTCCTCTTGGAATTGCATCTTACTTGAGATTGGAGTCTGCCCCGACCCGAACTCGTATTGAATCTTGAACACCACTTGCATTTCTGACTTATACTTGAATGGAATTTGCTTATTATTCTTCTTTACCACGTTCTATACTCTACTTGCTTGTTTCTTTCTACGATTCCTTAAGTTTGAAACTTGATACTTGACTTCGAGCAATAGGGAGTTACTACTTTATGGAATTTGACCCGTTAGCACAACACCGAAACAAAGAAACTTAGGCGAACGACAACTACAAATACAAATACAAATATAAAAGCTCAACCTTACTACTTACTCACTACTGAAAGTGCTCCACCTTACACCTACCATACACTTATGACTTTCTTCACCTATATTATGACTCTCTTGGGGTGGCTTCCAACTCGATAACGGAGAAAATAGGACTGGAATTATCTCTTTCAACTAAACAATAAGACTTAGGCACAAGCAACAGGACGAGGTTGTTACTTAGTGCCCCAACTATACTTTCTTTCTAATCCGATCAAGCATCTTCTCTTGTAGGCTTCCCTTGCACTAAGGATTCTCTCTTTCTCTCTCTCGAACATAAACTAACTACGTAGATGTCTCTCTCGAATAGAAATCCACTACGTAATAGAATTGAGGCAGCCCCATATACAGTGTAGTGGGGCAAGAGGCATTGTTATCTCATATTTGATTGAGCTTAACCCTTCCCTCTCGCTTCTAAAGTGGAACTGTTCTCTTTCCTTTGTCGTGAACTTATCAATACAGACCTATGGAACAACATTCTCACACGAGGACTTATTGCCGGCTTGCTCCTGTTCCTCTATTGAGATTGACCCGGCTTGCTCTGCTCCTATATTGAGACTGACTAGCTCTTCAAATGGATTGAAATTGGAAGCCGCACGTAGCTAGTGGTCGAGTTAATACTGACTGAATCACTAGTATCGAGTTGACTAGATCACTAGTATCGAGAGCCTTTCCTTTAGTGATTTGGGAATATAAGGTCAGAGGATACCAGAAGCTATTGGAGAATAGTCCAAAGTTGACCCTCTATTGGAGAATAGTCCAAAGTTGCCTAGCCCCATGATGACGATCAATGCTTTCTTTCTGTCTTTGCCTCATTCTGATGGTTTTCCTTTTTTTCTGATAATAATATACTAATTGATTATTCTACAGGCACCAAATGACCATGATCTCATTGAGATAAACTACCCACCATTCTACTCAAAGGCATTGAGCGATCTTGACTTATGTCTCTGCTAATGTAGGGCTATACTGAAATGGAATCTTTCCTCACCTAGCCTACTACGACTTTGGATATTAACTCAACTAGCCTACTACTACTATGTTTTCTATTAAGAAGTACTTCTACCCAAGACAATAAGGAAAGGGATCTGACCAAGGAAGGAATTGGAGATCAAATAGAGTCAAATAGAGGTACGTCAGTCATTGAGAATAGATTGAAGAATCGTCCAGGAGGAGGGGTCAAGTTGAAGAAGAGGTAGCATAGAAGTTAGCAGAGATGAGCTAGAGTAAGAGAAGGATCCGAATGAAACTTTACAGTATAGGAATTCCACAAGCAAATATGAGACTGTATCTGGAACATAGGCATTTCAGTCCGTAGGTGGTAGTGTAGGTCGTTAGGTAGTTTGTTTTGATGACTAAGATAAAGGAAAGGCATACTTTTGTGTCGGGCAGTAAGCCCGATAGGCATGAGTGGCAGAGCGAAGGGCGTGAAAGGGAGACTCCGCATAGGAGTCGGAATTAGGGTAAGTATAATTGGAGTTTAAGAGAAAGGCGTGCCATACTGATTGCTCTATATAGGGCTAAAAGTAAGCCCACATAAGAAATAAAGTCAGTCAGGGGTTTCCGCCTACGACTTAAGAGTGAAAGCAAGGGGCTGAGGTTCGAATTAATAGATAAGGCAGTTCCACTTGAAAGAATGACTAGTAAGCCAGTTTGCCAGTACTGTTTGCCTTTAGTTGCATTCTGAGAAGCAGTAGTGAAAGTACGAGAAGCATTAACTACAATTTGAAAGCAATAAAAAAGAGACTTAGATGCCTAGTAGCTTGGCGACCCCTCAACTCGTGTTTTTTTCCGACCTTATTCTTTCAAAAGGCAAGGAAAGCATTTGAAGAAAAGGAATGACAGAAAGGAATCTCTGAACTCTCCTTCCTCATATTCTATGCTAGCCCACCCATGCATCAACATGTGGTGTGACGATGACCGTTACATTGAAAAAAAGAAATAAGGATTAATAGTCTGACTAGAAGAAGGAAAGGAGAACTTCATTAATCTACTAGAAGAAAGAGAACTTAGGATTATTCCATATCAAAGGACCGATTCCACTTCCAACTTACGGAGATGATATCTTTGTAGACAATAAGAGATCTAGGGGTAAGGAGATTATCTTCTTTCTTATTAGTGGAAAATCGCCCTAGCTAGATGAACTCCCTTATTATAGTAGCATAGCCCTTTGGATTTGTCCCTTAACAACTGATAGCAAGCATTCCTTACCTTGGCTTTGTCCCCTAACAGTTGACAGCAAGCATTCCAGAAGAGATCTAGACTATTGGGCTACTGGCACCTCAACTAAGTGATTTTCCTTCCTTCCACCCTCTACATTCTTTCTAGCTTTCTTTATGGGCCATAAGAATCAAGGGGAATGTGCTATTCTCAATCATCCCATTCCCTTCCAGTTGGCCCTAGTAATGCCACATCCTGCTCTTCCTTCTTATCGAAAGCAAAGGGGTCTTCCTTCCGCGTGCTTAACCCGGCAAGTTTCGTGATCAGATCTACGTCCTGCTTACCCGAATACCCTTGAAAAGAGACTTTATGCCATAGGTGTGAAGTAACTTCTTGCACATGGGGAAGGAAGTTGGAGGGAATAAGGCATCAATCAAAGACTAGGTTGCATCATATCATATATAGGTTGCCAATCAGATAAAGGCAATTCCATTTCATAGGAAAGGGGAGCTATGTCTTTACTCAAATCTATACTTGGTGCTCAATAGACTCTATTTCATTCTTCAACTTCCACTTAATATCCTGATCTAGCTCCATCTTCCTTACCAGCTCTTGATACTTCAACTAGTAGTTACTTGGCCAGTCATTCTTGTGCTGAGTCTCAACTACAGATCTTTCGAGTGAGGAATAATAATCATATAAGGGAGTTTCACATAGATACATGTAATTAGAGGTAAGAGACAAATTCACTTCAAACAATTGAGTTAGCCGGGGTGCTTACACATAGTGTTGTTCGGGCTGGGCTACCTAATTTAGTTCTTCTAGTTTTTAGTAAGGAGTCAGTTTTGAAGCAAAGTAGTGTTACCTGACTGGAGTTCGCAGTGTTGTTATGAACTTCTGCAATGAATTATACGTTTCTTGTTAGAATGCTTTAGCCTTATAGTCCTACTGTAGCTCAAAGTACTTCTTACTCATATCGAGCTCATGTTAGCGGAGTAGAACAGAGCTTTTTATACTCATTGACTAATGTGCTTTTCACTCGCTTAGGAACAATATCTTAAGCTTTACCCGGAGATGGAGTCTCAGTTGCAAGTCCTATTTTCGGGGGCTACATCTTAACTTGCAGATGCAGACTTCATGGATGGAATGACTTGAGAACTGGAACATAACTTCCCGCTTCCTCACCAAATCCTGTGCTAAGAGATTTTCCTGGTTGACTCAGTGCTAAAGGGAGAGTTGTTGAATTCTTTGTTGACCAATAGTTGGAGACAAGATCTGAAGCCTTATCCTTACTCCACTATATACTTGGTGCTCGAAAACAAACAGAACTTATTTCATTGAAAAAAGCAAATAGAATAGTTAAGGGAATGGAATCAAAAATGGAAAATAGAGAATACGATATGGAACAAAAAAACTAGTACTATTGCGCTGAGAAGCATAAGCAACATATCTTGGAGTTCCAAGTTCACCCAGAACCATATAAGAAGCGGGATATAGAGAATCACTTTAGGGTTAAGAAAGGAGAGTTTGAGTAGAGGATCTTCTCTGTCGGTAAAGTAGAAAGGAACCGAACCATAGCAAACGGAAAGTAGAGTTGAAGAATCAATCATTAATACATCCTGTCCGGGGTAGGAACTTCAGAAGTTGTTGTATCCGGAATAAGGAGATACAGAAGATACTAGATCGAGAGAATCATATAGATTAGGGAGCAATAGTAATATGTTGTTAGAACCCTTATAGATTCTAAGCTTGGGATTGATCTCTTTAGGGGATCGGCCTCCTGGAACTCTATAGGGGTTCCTTCCTCCAAGTTGCTACTCAAAGGTTGCAGAAAAGATTCATCTATTGCTTGTCAAAAGAGGATGAATACATGACTATTTATAGGATTTCTAAACCCTGACTCCTAATATGACTCCTATTTAAGACTCCTACTCAATTAAGTCTTTTACTTAAGACTCCTAATAGGACTCCTACTCAAGACTCCTATTCCTTTACAACTCCTAATTCTTCTTTAAGAAATAACCTCCAAACCCTAGCCGACCTCTTCACCTCTTTAATAAGGGTCGGCTTAGGTAGGTTTTACATGAATGCCCCTATCAATTAGGACTCTCCTAGCTAGAGTCCTAACAGACCCGTCCTCTTCAAATCAGCCTTGTCCTCGAGGCTGAAAATCTATGAATTTTGAGAATTTGATCTTCAAGTCGTCATAGTTCTCCCAAGTGGCACCTTCTACTGGTAAGTTCGCCTACTGTATTAGCACTTCAGTATGGATCGTAGCCGTTGAGTCACGATCCAGTCGATTAATAATGGCACTCAACTGGGTTTGGAGTTCTCCTTGGGTAGTCATATTTAGTGGGTAGCTTTGGGCTGTCTCCAAGCACTTGTTTATCACTTCCGTTTGGCCGTCGGTTTATGGGTGATACGCCATACTCCTTTTTAATTTAGCTCCCTGCATATCGAAAAACTTTGTCCAAAATCTACTCATGAAGATGCAAGTAGAATTTGGCACAAGCACAATGCGTCTCTTATAGCGTAATTCTTTTGAGTCCCAATTGTAATAAGCCACGAAGTTTAGTGCTTCCTCTGATTTTTTTATAATCTTACTAGTCTCTGGATCTTCTTGCCATTCCCTCTTAATATCCTTAAGGAAGTCACAGGTTGAAAGTGAAATGGTCGAAAATTCAACTTGCTTGGGTAGCCGTGAAAGCGCATCTGCAACAACATTCTCTTTCCCCTTTTTGTAAGTTATTTCATAATCATATCCAAGAAGCTTTGTTATCCATTTTTGTTGCTCAGGGGAAGATATCTTCTGCTCCAAGAAATATTTTAGGTTTTTATGATCGGTTTTGATTTGAAAGTGTCGCTCGATTAAGTACGATCTCCATTTGGCCACCGCATGCACAATCACAAGCATCTCCTTATCATAAATAGTCATTTTGAGATTGGAAGGAGATAATGCCTTACTAGTATAAGCGAGGGGGTGGCCATCTTGTATTAGTACAACACCAATTCCGACTCCGAAGGCATTAGTTTCAATAACAAAAGTCTTGCCGATGTCAAGCATTGTCGTCACTATGGCTTTATGTTCGTTGAAGGCAGTGGTGGCTTTGTTTAACCATTGGAAAGCATCTTTTTTTAGCAAGGAAGTAAGTGGTGCACTGATCTTTCCATAGTTTTTCATGAACTTACGATTATAGCCTATTAAACTGAGAAAGCCACATAGCAATTTTATGTTCCTCGAGGTCGGCCAGTTCTGCATTGCTCCAATTTTGGAGGGGTCCACTGTCACATCTTCCTCTGATATGATATGCCCAAGATATTCTACCTTCTGGTGAAGAAAGCAAAAATTCATAATGGTTGTTGTGTGTTTGAAAGGCAGTTTTCGGTATGTCTTCTTTGCACACTCATATTTGATGATACCCGGATCGAAGGTCCAGCTTTGTGAAGATTTGTGCTCCCTTTCATCTAACAATCCATTTGCTATTGGAATAGGATATTTGTCCTTGATGGTTATGCCATTGAGGGTTCGATAATCAATGCACATTCGCCATGTTTCGTCCTTCTTTCGTACGAAGAGCACCAGTGAAGAGTAAGGGCTGCAACTTGGCCGAATAACTCTTGTTTCGGGCATCTCTTTTACAATCCTTTCTATTTCATCCTTCTGCAAATATGAATATTGATATAGCCAAGTATTTGCAGGAGATTTGCCCAGAAGAATCGGTATATAATAATCATGCCGACGGGTAAGAGTTAGGTTGCGCGATTCGTCAAATATATCTGAAAATTTAGCAAGCAATGGAAGTAGGTTTGGATCTTCAAATTCTATTGGCTCTCCCTTAGTTTTCTGCTCAAGTTGTACCAAAAAGCCAATGCATGCTTTATGTAAAACCTTTTCCATTTGTTGTGTGCAAATCATCATTACGTTGCCCCCACGTTTCCCGTGTAGAATCACATGTTTCCCTTTATTGTAAAATCTCAAAATTAGTTTCATAATATTTCAAGAAACATCACCTAATGTCATCAACCATTCAATTCTGAGCATAGCCTCATGATCATCAAGAGGGAGGAGGAAGAAATCTGTAATTATCTCTTGTTCCTGCAGTAATAGTTTCTCCCGTGGGCGCCTACGATCACACTTCAAAATCCGTCCATCGGTGAACTTGACATCAAACCTACTGTAATACTCGATAGGTAAGGCTATCTGGACAGCAACTTTACTATCTAGGAAGTTATTAGTGTTAGGATCGGAGTGGCACTAAGAGGGGGGGGTGAAATAGTGCAGCGGATTAAAACGTCGGTTTTGGAAACTTTTTCGTACGATAAAAACCGAACTCGAAAGTGCTTAACTTGAAAGCGTGTTTGTAAAGGTGTGCAGCAAAAGTAATAAGGAATTAAAGCACGTATGAAGGTTTGCAGTAAGGTAAAGTGCAATAAATAAATGCAAACCAGTGAACATGCCAATTTTAAAATGGTTCGGTCAAAATGACCTACATCCACTTGCGAAGCCTTCTTCGATGAGGCTCCCAACTTCCACTAGCAAATCACTTTGAAGGGGAAGGACAAATACCCCTCTTACAACTTTTTACTAGTGGTTCACACTCTTACAAAGTTTCAACGAGAAAGAAGGAGGTGAATACTCAAGCAATTGAAAACAAGACTTGCTAAAGACTTTGCTAAGGCTTTTATCTCAATCTATTGCTTCTCAAAAGTTATAATCTCAGCTGAGAATTGAGGGGTATTTATAGGCCTCAAGAGGATTCAAATTTGGGCTCCAAAATTTGAATTCTCTTCGGTTCCCGAAGCTAGCGGTGCCACCGCCTGTCAGTTGTGACACTGACAGTGTACTGGGTGGTGCCACCGCCCAGTCCAGCGGTGCCACCGCCTAACTCTTCGGGTGCTGGGCAGTGCCACCGCCTGGCTCTCGGGTGCTGGGCGGTGCCACCGCCTAGACCGACGGTTCCACCGCCCAACCTTCAGGTCCTGGGCGGTGCCACCGACGGTGCCAGTGGTGCCACCGCCTATACTATTTCAGCTCACTGGTTGGGCTCCAAACTTGGCCCAAACCAGTCCGAACTCGGGCCCAATTGGCCCCTACTTGGGTTATAAGATTAACACCTAATCCTAACCCTAACTAACATGCTAACTACGAATTTAAAGACATTTCCTAAGCTATTACAAAGTCCGCAAGTCAAGACTTCTTCCGGTGAACTTCCGGCGGTCTTTCGATAAACTCTCGGAAACCATTCTGTGGACTCCCGGCAAGCTCCGAGACTTCACGATTTGATCTTAGTGAGTTTCGACGAGCTTCTTCGGCAAGCTATGATCTTTCTCGGTGAGCTCCGCGAACTTCCGACGAACCTTCCGACGAGCTTCCGAAAACTCATCGGCAAGCTCCCTACTCATTCTCGGCTAGTTCCGACAGCATTCCCGACGAACCTTCGGACTTCCATCGAACTCTCGAACTCCCAACGAATCCTTCGCGCTTGACTCCGGCACTTTGTTTTACTTTATGTCTTCATCATTATCATAGTTAATCCTGCACACACAAGCCAAAACTCTACTCCAATCTAGACAATTATTACAACGCGAATTGACATTCTGTTGCCCGACACGTCATTGGTTGGCGCTTCGTCCGATTCTTTAGCGCATCATCCACTCTTGCGGCTTGTTGCCCAATCGGTGGTTGACCTCCGCAACCCCAATATCCTTGGTGCAATTCCGCTCTCCTTGGCGCGATGCCCGACGTCCGAAGCGTTCTACCGTCCAATATCCTAACGTGATCTCCTCCGGCGCAACGTCAATTCCTACTGCATCAACTGTCTAATCCTGATCGAGTAGACCTGCATCACTCAAAATGCAGTTAAACATCTAAACACAATCAATTAGTTTCATCATCAAAATCCGAGATTCAACAATTAGTGTTGCCCGTGTCGATGAGAGCAGTGATCGATTGTTGTTTGAGAAGGCTTTCAACTTTCATCATTTTGGGTTTGAGTAGCCGGCTAATGCATGCACCATAACTTCGGTCGGTTGTGGCTCTTCTTGTGCATCTTCTTCTTTATTATCAAGGCTCTCTTCTTGATGTTCAATGACCTCTCCTTCTACTAGTTTAATCATAAGAAGTCTCTCTTTTCTACAGTGATGCTCACGGCTCCACAGCTCATCGCGGTGCCAACATAACTCCTCCATAGATCGCTCCCGAAGCTCTTCTCTTGTCATCATTTTTGGTGCAGGGACTCGGTTGATAGTAGGGGGGGCTGAGGGCTTCTGCATTGCAGGTCGAGAAGCGATCCTAGTCCTCCGAGCTTCATGGTTCAATCGCTCCTCTTGATGTTGTGCGAAAGAGATGGCTACCATAAGCATGTATGGTTGTCGTGCTTTAACTTCTCCCCGGATCTTCGGCTTCAAGCCCTCAATGATGGTCCCCAATAGCTATTTTTGAGATCAATCACAAGTTTGATTAGATAACATTTCTAACCTGGTTTGGTACTCCTGAACGGTAGAGGTTTGTCGGATCTTTGCTAGTTGTTCGTCAATGTTCTCGTAATCGGTTGGTCCAAAGCGGATCAATAGTCCTTCTTTAAATTATCACCATAAGAGGACTCCATGAGTATATTTAAACTAGTCAAACCACTATATGGCATCCCCTTCAAGATGTATAGCTGCAATTTCCACCATAGATGCATCCGTAGTTTTATGATACCAAAAATATCGCTTCGCACTTGAGATCCAACCAATCGGGTCTCCTTCTTCCCATCTAGGGAAGTCCACCCTCATGCATGGATTATTGGGATCGGTCATAAATCCTCCCCTCTCTTGGAAGTCATCCCTTCAGGCTTGGTGCGATTGGTTAAAGCTCTCTCCTTGATGTGATTCTTTCATGCTTGGTGGTCGGCCCAAACTGAATTCGATAAAGAGAATCTGAATCTTATCCTTCATTCGCACCTCCAAGGCTTCAAATTTAGCATTGATTGCCTCCTTAGATGCCATAGTATATGTCTCTAAATCTGTGATATTAAGATCTCTCTTTTGTTGTCGGGTTAAAGGCAAGTATAGGTTGGGAGAAGTGATGGTTGAAAGGGTTGGTGGATTGGTGGATGTAGGTTGCGGTTTAGGCTTGTTTTAAGGCTGTTTTGGGTGAAGTTTGAGGGTGTGGTTTGGTAGAGTTTTAGGGCTATGGATGAATATTTTAAATCTATGGTAGATGGCAGCAAAGGTTTGATAGAAATCAGTGGAAGTTTGCTGCAGAATTGTGTTGCCTTGTAAAAGCAGAATTGTCATCGAAGAAACAATGGTTTCTCAATGAAATTTCCATCAAAAACTTAAGAGATTTGAGGAGGGAATTGAAAGCAAAATCTTAGTTTATATGACAGCAAGGATGACTAATTTAATGAAGAAAATTTTGGCAGTATAATAGCAAACAAATTGGTGCAAGTTGTGATAGCAAAATTCTCGTTGAAAAATTTCAATGGTTTGCGACGAAAATTTGCGGCAACACAAAATTGTTTTCTGAGATAAATTCTTCAATAGATCAATCTTAGATGGAAGCCAAGATGATCTATGAAGTGTATAAGAAATTTTGTTCAAAAAGATTGCAAATAGATCGGTTAAGGCAACAATATGCGGCTGAAATTTTCTACAGCACAGATTTTCAATTGTAGCAGATTGGACGTAAAAGATCAGGCAGTTTATATTGAGAATTTTTCAATGAAATAAAGGGAAAATCTACTGTTAGGAAGTGTCAAAGCTATCATAAAAATTTTGTAGAGATTTGGACAGAAAAAACATAGTAGCAAGATCAAACAAACTATGCTATGCAGTTGGAATTTTACAGTACAGATTTTCAAGTATAGCATATTAGACGAAAAAGATCAATGGTTTATATTGAGAATTTTTTGACAAATCCAAAGGGAAATCTGCTGTTAGGAATTTTCAATGTTGTCATAAAAATTTCATAGAGATTTAGATAGAAAAAATATAGTAGCAAGATCAAACAAACTGTGCTATGCGGTTGGAATTCTGCAATGTATCTTTCGTCATAAAGATGAAAACTTTGTGATGAAAAGTTTATGCAGCAATATAGGAACTTTTTTTTTTAGATTTTTAAATAAGGATAACTAAATTGCAATAGCAGTAAGGTACAAAACCAGAACCTATTGCAATTCACGGGAAGATCAAAGAATGATCCGCGGTGGTGGAGATGATGGTGGTATTTGGCGACGATCTTTTAAGCAATTGTGGGAATTACTTTGGGCGGCTGTGGAGAGATGATGGATGGCTGTGGAAGGGCAGCGAGATACCAAGAAAGCTGTTCTGATACCAAGTGTTAGAACCCTTACAGATTCTAAGATTGGGTTGATCGTCTTTAGGGGATCGGCCTCTTGGAACTATATAGGGGTTTTCCTTTCTCCACGTTGCTCCGCTCAAAGGGCTATCAGAACAAGATTCATCTATTGCTTGTAAACGAGGATGAATATATGACTATTTATAGGATTTCTAAATCCTCAACTCCTAATAGGATCATACTCAAGACTCCTACTCAATAAGACTACTCCAGTCCTCAATTACGGACTTTCCTCAAGACTTACTCAAGACTCCTACTCAATTAAGACTTTTACTCAAGACTCCTACTCAAGACTCCTACTCAAGACTCCTACTCAATTAAGACTTTTACTCAAGACTCCTACTCAATTAAGACTTTTACTCAAGACTCCTACTCAAGACTCCTACTCAATTAAGACTTTTACTCAAGACTCCTACTCAATTAAGACTTTTACTCAAGACTCCTACTCAATTAAGACTTTTACTCAAGACTCCTACTCAATTAAGACTTTTACTCAAGACTCCTACTCAATTAAGACTTTTACTCAAGACTCCTACTCAAGACTCCTACTCAATTAAGACTTTTACTCAAGACTCCTACTCAATTAAGACTTTTACTCAAGACTCCTACTCAATTAAGACTTTTACTCAAGACTCCTACTCAATTAAGACTTTTACTCAAGACTCCTACTCAATTAAGACTTTTACTCAAGACTCCTACTCAATTAAGACTTTTACTCAAGACTCCTACTCAAGACTCCTACTCAAGACTCCTACTCAATTAAGACTTTTACTCAAGACTCCTACTCAAGACTCCTACTCAAGACTCCTACTCAATTAAGACTTTTACTCAAGACTCCTACTCAATTAAGACTTTTACTCAAGACTCCTACTCAAGACTCCTACTCAAGACTCCTACTCAAGACTCCTACTCAATTAAGACTTTTACTCAAGACTCCTACTCAAGACTCCTACTCAAGACTCCTACTCAATTAAGACTTTTACTCAAGACTCCTACTCAATTAAGACTTTTACTCAAGACTCCTACTCAATTAAGACTTTTACTCAAGACTCCTACTCAAGACTCCTACTCAATTAAGACTTTTACTCAAGACTCCTACTCAATTAAGACTTTTACTCAAGACTCCTACTCAAGACTCCTACTCAATTAAGACTTTTACTCAAGACTCCTACTCAAGACTCCTACTCAATTAAGACTTTTACTCAAGACTCCTACTCAATTAAGACTTTTACTCAAGACTCCTACTCAAGACTCCTACTCAAGACTCCTACTCAAGACTCCTACTCAATTAAGACTTTTACTCAAGACTCCTACTCAAGACTCCTACTCAATTAAGACTTTTACTCAAGACTCCTACTCAATTAAGACTTTTACTCAAGACTCCTACTCAAGACTCCTACTCAAGACTCCTACTCAATTAAGACTTTTACTCAAGACTCCTACTCAATTAAGACTTTTACTCAAGACTCCTACTCAAGACTCCTACTCAATTAAGACTTTTACTCAAGACTCCTACTCAATTAAGACTTTTACTCAAGACTCCTACTCAATTAAGACTTTTACTCAAGACTCCTACTCAAGACTCCTACTCAATTAAGACTTTTACTCAAGACTCCTACTCAATTAAGACTTTTACTCAAGACTCCTACTCAAGACTCCTACTCAAGACTCCTACTCAATTAAGACTTTTACTCAAGACTCCTACTCAAGACTCCTACTCAATTAAGACTTTTACTCAAGAGTCTAACATACGTCCAGAGTTCGATGTAAGGAGAAGAAGTAAGCAGCTAGAAAGAATACAAATAGAAGAAGAGAAATAGGGAAGATTGAGGTAAGAAGAATCGGAAGAGGATTCGCTAGGTATTCTAGAAAGGATAAGTAACCAACATACGCTCTCTACTTGAATCGGCTGACTTTGAACTTCTTACGATCCTAATTCCAATCTCACTCTTTCTATATCTGTAGTCCTGTTTTCTAGGGGCCCCATGTGTCTTTCCTATGACGAGTAGGTAACAGGCATAAACGACAAGCTTCTAAAATTCATGCTACTTCAATGAATCTCTTTTTGGGGAATTGGAGGTGGGCATTATTGCACCATGTCGGTTCAGCTTTAATAGTTCCCTACCCTCTATTCCATCATGCTGGTTCAGTCGTTTCAATCAACGATGTCTCTTTAGTCATCGTTAATACGTGGACTAAAGAGTAAACTTGGCAGTGGTCTCGTCTAGTGCTTTCGCATCACATCACTTCCTTGTTAATCGATTCATGTGGATGGTGATCCCATTGGTCTTTCATCGAGTTGGATCAATCTTCTCAAGATTCTGATATGACGATGGCCTTTATTAAGTACACCTTATTGATTTCAGTAATGGAATCCATCTCACCCGCCTCTCATTTAGGATAGAAACTTCCTTTCTATTAGCGTAGAGGAAAAACAGAACTCTAAATTTAATGATGTGTATTGCAGACATGAATTTATTGAATCTATATCAAGGAATTTCTCTAAGACACCTTGGGCTCTGGGCAATCACAGGACATTCTGCTGCTAACTCACTATTGGACTATTGGCTCTCTCTTTGGGTGCTAACGGGTGAAGCCCTGTAACTCGCTTGTTTGTTTGTTCTCTTGATTGCAATTATGAAATGAGGGTTATATGAAGACCACTCTGGTTGGAACCCGATACTTGAAAGTTCTTAAAAAAATGAACGTCTATTAAGGAAATCGGATTGATGCAAAAATCCCCAATGTTCAGGAGGTTTGGTGAGAGGGGTGGTCTCAGATATAGCTTAGAGTACTGCCTCGCTTAGTCCAACTGAGCTCCATTATTAAGACAACCATAGAGTACAAGTCAAAAATACAGAGAAAAAAGAGTGTCTGCGAGTAAGTGCGAAAGCTTGAGCATATTCTTTATCGTTTACCTCACTCATTTGAGCTCTTCCTGTCGATCAGTGTGACTCCAACACATACTGAGATAGCAGAGCGTGTTGGGCTGACAGCCCAGTTTAGTTCATGATGGGACTTTATCAGTCCACAGCCCACACCCCCTCTTAACCTAATCCTAGATCAATATAAGGGGGGTGTGGTGACTACGTTTGCAGGAGAAGGTGGCTGCATTTTTGGGAGAAAAACTACAGCAACGTGGACATCCTCACAGCAACAAAAAGGATGAGAACAAGACAGAAAAGAAAGGAAAGAAGACAAGGACAACGCAGAGAGACTTTTCTCAATCATCTAACAGTGTTCTTATCTCAGGTTAGATCAAATCTACAGTAGACTCTTGCTGTGATTACTTGGGGAGGTTTTAAATATTGTGGGGCAGTGACATGATCCTTGTATCCCAGTTATTCTCTTGTGATTGTTGCTAGGGTTTAGGGCAAGAGATTGAGATTTGTATATTCATTATTCTCAAAGTGGATTATCTCTAGTTTACCCCGTGGTTTTTACCCTTCACATTGGAGGGGTTTTCCACGTATATCTTGATGTTCTATTTGATTGTGATTCCATTTAATTCCGCTATGTGTTATGGCCTGCTAGTACTTGTTCATATACAAAGATTATTCCACGATATATCCCCATCAACAAGTATCAAAGCATGGTTGTAGTGATTTAATTTTGTATTTGAACATGGAGGCTAGTAATGTTTCTCGCATGATTAGTTTGAATAGAAACAATTGGATGATATGGAAACCAAAAATGAAAGATCTCTTGTCTTACAAAGATTTGTATGGACCTTTGTAGGGTGATAGTGCAAAACCTACAATTATGACAGATGATGAATGGAAGAGGTTAGATCGAAAAACAATTGGGTTTATTCGACAATGGCTTGATAATAGTGTCTTTCACCATGTTTCTACTGAAATTTCTGCATATTTTCTTTGGAAAAAGTTAGAAAGTCTCTATGAAAGAAAAATAGTTGGCAACAAAGCTGTTTTTATTAGAAAACTTGTGAACCTAAAATATAGAGAGGGTGCTTCTATTACTGAGCATTTGAATGAAATGCAGAGTATTACTAACCAATTATCCTCTATGAAAATATCTCTTGATGATGAGTTATAGGCATTGTTACTTCTCAGTTCATTACTAGAAAATTAGGGAGACATTGGTGGTTTCCCTTAGTAATTATGTGCTAGATGGTGTTGCCACCATGAGTCAAGTAACAAGAAGTTTGTTGAATGAGGAGTTGAGAAGAAAGAGTTCAGCAACATCTCAGAATGATTCACAAGCACTTATCTCAGATACAGAGGAAAGTCAAAGTCTAGAAGCAGTTCATGCATGGGTAGAGCAAGTCAAGATCAAGAAAAGATATTGTTTGCTATAACTGTGGTGAGAAAGAACATTACAAGAACCAATGTAAGCAACTTAAGAAGAGCAAGAAAAAGGGAAAAGAAACATCAGAGGAAAGTTCTTGAACCGAACCGAGCTCACTGAAGCATATGCCAGAAAAGAAAGGTGCTTCAAGCCTAAAAGCACACAAGGAATGGAATGGAATCCCGGAAATGGCGGAATCCGACGTAGAGATGATTTGGAATGCGAAAGAGATTATACGACTATCTTGAATAGGCTACTTGGAATTATTCCTCTTAGAGCTATCCCTTATAGTACTGGAGGCTGGAGGAAGCATTGAAAGGAAGGAATTCAAACCTTACTGACTGAAGGACATCTCAAAGATGAACTAAGATAACAAGGTGAATCTGACTTACCATTGGAAGGGGCGTATCGGTCAGGACATCGACCTCTATTCAGTGGTCGGACAGGTCTTTCCTGTAGTTGCCGAACGAGCCACTTTGGAAGATACCCCAGTCACTTGGATTACTATCTCCCTACTAGTCTTTAGTAAGCAGGCCGCCAGGAAAGTTTCCTAATAAGGGCTAGCTATCAGCTATAAGGACAGCAACAGATCGGCTTTATAAGGGAATCTTTACCAGATCTTTAGATGGGCAAGAGGGAGTGAGAAATCGAGAAACCTATATTCGGAAGTTCTGTAGTCAGCTTTTAGATTTCTATAGAAAATAGGTAGTGAAGTTGTGTGAGCAAGTAAGGCTCAAGTTTAGAGAAGATCTCCTATCTAGAGGCATGTTGCTAACTGTCTGCTAGACGACCCCCGAGATATAGAATCTTATCATTATCGATGGTAGCTTCCCGGTAAGGTAGTTGCATAATGACTCCACCCAATGGGATGTTCCGCTGTACTATTCTCTTTGATTCTATTAGCTAGATGATTAGGAGTAGCTAAGCTAGTTTACGGACCCAGTCTGTCCATGGAAAGCTTCACACCCAGGAATAGAATAACTTCAGAAAGCCGAGTCACCTAATCATTGCCGAGATATTCTAACCTTGGCTTGGTGTGAAGAAAAGCAAATTCATAATGGTTGTTGTGTGTTTGAAAGGCAGTTTTCGGTATGTCTTCTTTGCACACTCATATTTGATGATACCCGGATCGAAGGTCCAGCTTTGTGAAGATTTGTGCTCCCTTTCATCTAACAATCCATTTGCTATTGGAATAGGATATTTGTCCTTGATGGTTATGCCATTGAGGGTTCGATAATCAATGCACATTCGCCATGTTTCGTCCTTCTTTCGTACGAAGAGCACCAGTGAAGAGTAAGGGGCTGCAACTTGGCCGAATAACTCTTGTTTCGGGCATCTCTTTTACAATCCTTTCTATTTCATCCTTCTGCAAATATGAATATTGATATAGCCAAGTATTTGCAGGAGATTTGCCCAGAAGAATCGGTATATAATAATCATGCCGACGGGTAAGAGTTAGGTTGCGCGATTCGTCAAATATATCTGAAAATTTAGCAAGCAATGGAAGTAGGTTTGGATCTTCAAATTCTATGGCTCTCCCTTAGTTTTCTGCTCAAGTTGTACCAAAAAGCCAATGCATGCTTTATGTAAAACCTTTTCCATTTGTTGTGTGCAAATCATCATTACGTTGCCCCCACGTTTCCCGTGTAGAATCACATGTTTCCCTTTATTATAAAATCTCAAAATTAGTTTCATAATATTTCAAGAAACATCACCTAATGTCATCAACCATTCAATTCTGAGCATAGCCTCATGATCATCAAGAGGGAGGAGGAAGAAATCTGTAATTATCTCTTGTTCCTGCAGTAATAGTTTCTCCCGCTGGGCGCCTACGATCACACTTCAAAATCCAGTCCATCGGTGAACTTGACATCAAACCTACTGTAATACTCGATAGGTAAGGCTATCTGGACAGCAACTTTACTATCTAGGAAGTTATTAGTGTTAGGATCGGAGTGGCACTAAGAGGGGGGGGTGAAATAGTGCAGCGGATTAAAACGTCGGTTTTGGAAACTTTTTCGTACGATAAAAACCGAACTCGAAAGTGCTTAACTTGAAAGCGTGTTTGTAAAGGTGTGCAGCAAAAGTAATAAGGAATTAAAGCACGTATGAAGGTTTGCAGTAAGGTAAAGTGCAATAAATAAATGCAAACCAGTGAACATGCCAATTTTAAAATGGTTCGGTCAAAATGACCTACATCCACTTGCGAAGCCTTCTTCGATGAGGCTCCCAACTTCCACTAGCAAATCACTTTGAAGGGGAAGGACAAATACCCCTCTTACAACTTTTTACTAGTGGTTCACACTCTTACAAAGTTTCAACGAGAAAGAAGGAGGTGAATACTCAAGCAATTGAAAACAAGACTTGCTAAAGACTTTGCTAAGGCTTTTATCTCAATCTATTGCTTCTCAAAAGTTATAATCTCAGCTGAGAATTGAGGGGTATTTATAGGCCTCAAGAGGATTCAAATTTGGGCTCCAAAATTTGAATTCTCTTCGGTTCCCGAAGCTAGCGGTGCCACCGCCTGTCAGTTGTGACACTGACAGTGTACTGGGTGGTGCCACCGCCCAGTCCAGCGGTGCCACCGCCTAACTCTTCGGGTGCTGGGCAGTGCCACCGCCTGGCTCTCGGGTGCTGGGCGGTGCCACCGCCTAGACCGACGGTTCCACCGCCCAACCCGACGGTTCCACCGACGGTGCCAGTGGTGCCACCGCCTATACTATTTCAGCTCACTGGTTGGGCTCCAAACTTGGCCCAAACCAGTCCGAACTCGGGCCCAATTGGCCCCTACTTGGGTTATAAGATTAACACCTAATCCTAACCCTAACTAACATGCTAACTACGAATTTAAAGACATTTCCTAAGCTATTACAAAGTCCGCAAGTCAAGACTTCTTCCGGTGAACTTCCGGCGGTCTTTCGATAAACTCTCGGAAACCATTCTGTGGACTCCCGGCAAGCTCCGAGACTTCACGATTTGATCTTAGTGAGTTTCGACGAGCTTCTTCGGCAAGCTATGATCTTTCTCGGTGAGCTCCGCGAACTTCCGACAAACCTTCCGACGAGCTTCCGAAAACTCATCGGCAAGCTCCCTACTCATTCTCGGCTAGTTCCGACAGCATTCCCGACGAACCTTCGGACTTCCATCGAACTCTCGAACTCCCAACGAATCCTTCGCGCTTGACTCCGGCACTTTGTTTTACTTTATGTCTTCATCATTATCATAGTTAATCCTGCACACACAAGCCAAAACTCTACTCCAATCTAGACAATTATTACAACGCGAATTGACATTCTGTTGCCCGACACGTCATTGGTTGGCGCTTCGTCCGATTCTTTAGCGCATCATCCACTCTTGCGGCTTGTTGCCCAATCGGTGGTTGACCTCCGCAACCCCAATATCCTTGGTGCAATTCCGCTCTCCTTGGCGCGATGCCCGACGTCCGAAGCGTTCTACCGTCCAATATCCTAACGTGATCTCCTCCGGCGCAACGTCAATTCCTCCTGCATCAACTGTCTAATCCTGATCGAGTAGACCTGCATCACTCAAAATGCAGTTAAACATCTAAACACAATCAATTAGTTTCATCATCAAAATCCGAGATTCAACAATTAGTGTTGCCCGTGTCGATGAGAGCAGTGATCGATTGTTGTTTGAGAAGGCTTTCAACTTTCATCATTTTGGGTTTGAGTAGCCGGCTAATGCATGCACCATAACTTCGGTCGGTTGTGGCTCTTCTTGTGCATCTTCTTCTTTATTATCAAGGCTCTCTTCTTGATGTTCAATGACCTCTCCTTCTACTAGTTTAATCATAAGAAGTCTCTCTTTTCTACAGTGATGCTCACGGCTCCACAGCTCATCGCGGTGCCAACATAACTCCTCCATAGATCGCTCCCGAAGCTCTTCTCTTGTCATCATTTTTGGTGCAGGGACTCGGTTGATAGTAGGGGGGGCTGAGGGCTTCTGCATTGCAGGTCGAGAAGCGATCCTAGTCCTCCGAGCTTCATGGTTCAATCGCTCCTCTTGATGTTGTGCGAAAGAGATGGCTACCATAAGCATGTATGGTTGTCGTGCTTTAACTTCTCCCCGGATCTTCGGCTTCAAGCCCTCAATGATGGTCCCCAATAGCTATTTTTGAGATCAATCACAAGTTTGATTAGATAACATTTCTAACCTGGTTTGGTACTCCTGAACGGTAGAGGTTTGTCGGATCTTTGCTAGTTGTTGTCAATGTTCTCGTAATCGGTTGGTCCAAAGCAGGATCAATAGTCCTTCTTTAAATTATCACCATAAGAGGACTCCATGAGTATATTTAAACTAGTCAAACCACTATATGGCATCCCCTTCAAGATGTATAGCTGCAATTTCCACCATAGATGCATCCGTAGTTTTATGATACCAAAAATATCGCTTCGCACTTGAGATCCAACCAATCGGGTCTCCTTCTTCCCATCTAGGGAAGTCCACCCTCATGCATGGATTGTTGGGATCGGTCATAAATCCTCCCCTCTCTTGGAAGTCATCCCTTCAGGCTTGGTGCGATTGGTTAAAGCTCTCTCCTTGATGTGATTCTTTCATGCTTGGTGGTCGGCCCAAACTGAATTCGATAAAGAGAATCTGAATCTTATCCTTCATTCGCACCTCCAAGGCTTCAAATTTAGCATTGATTGCCTCCTTAGATGCCATAGTATATGTCTCTAAATCTGTGATATTAAGATCTCTCTTTTGTTGTCGGGTTAAAGGCAAGTATAGGTTGGGAGAAGTGATGGTTGAAAGGGTTGGTGGATTGGTGGATGTAGGTTGCGGTTTAGGCTTGTTTTAAGGCTGTTTTGGGTGAAGTTTGAGGGTGTGGTTTGGTAGAGTTTTAGGGCTATGGATGAATATTTTAAATCTATGGTAGATGGCAGCAAAGGTTTGATAGAAATCAGTGGAAGTTTGCTGCAGAATTGTGTTGCCTTGTAAAAGCAGAATTGTCATCGAAGAAACAATGGTTTCTCAATGAAATTTCCATCAAAAACTTAAGAGATTTGAGGAGGGAATTGAAAGCAAAATCTTAGTTTATATGACAGCAAGGATGACTAATTTAATGAAGAAAATTTTGGCAGTATAATAGCAAACAAATTGGTGCAAGTTGTGATAGCAAAATTCTCGTTGAAAAATTTCAACGGTTTGCGACGAAAATTTGCGGCAACACAAAATTGTTTTCTGAGATAAATTCTTCAATAGATCAATCTTAGATGGAAGCCAAGATGATCTATGAAGTGTATAAGAAATTTTGTTCAAAAAGATTGCAAATAGATCGGTTAAGGCAACAATATGCGGCTGAAATTTTCTACAGCACAGATTTTCAATTGTAGCAGATTGGACGTAAAAGATCAGCAGTTTATATTGAGAATTTTTCAATGAAATAAAGGGAAAATCTACTGTTAGGAAGTGTCAAAGCTATCATAAAAATTTTGTAGAGATTTGGATAGAAAAAACATAGTAGCAAGATCAAACAAACTATGCTATGCAGTTGGAATTTTACAGTACAGATTTTCAAGTATAGCATATTAGACGAAAAAGATCAATGGTTTATATTGAGAATTTTTTGACAAATCTAAAGGGAAATCTGCTGTTAGGAATTTTCAATGTTGTCATAAAAATTTCATAGAGATTTAGATAGAAAAAATATAGTAGCAAGATCAAACAAACTGTGCTATGCGGTTGGAATTCTGCAATGTATCTTTCGTCAGTAAAGATGAAAACTTTGTGATGAAAAGTTTATGCAGCAATATAGGAACTTTTTTTTTTTAGATTTTTAAACTAAGGATAACTAAATTGCAATAGCAGTAAGGTACAAAACCGAGAACCTATTGCAATTCACGGGAAGATCAAAGAATGATCCGCGGTGGTGGAGATGATGGTGGTATTTGGCGACGATCTTTTAAGCAATTGTGGGAATTACTTTGGGCGGCTGTGGAGAGATGATGGATGGCTGTGGAAGGGCAGCGAGATACCAAGAAAGCTGTTCTGATACCAAGTGTTAGAACCCTTACAGATTCTAAGCTTGGGGTTGATCTCTTTAGGGGATCGGCCTCTTGGAACTCTATAGGGGTTCCTTTCTCCAAGTTGCTGCTCAAAGGCTACAGAAAAGATTCATCTATTGCTTGTTAAAAGAGGATGAATATATGACTATTTATAGGATTTCTAAATCCTAACTCCTAATAGGACTCCTACTCAAGACTCCTACTCAATTAAGACTTTTACTCAAGACTCCTAATAGGACTCCTACTCAAGACTCATATTCCTTTACAACTCCTAATTCTTCTTTAAGAAATAACCTCCAAACCCTAGCCGGCCTCTTCACCTCTTTAATAAGGATCGACTTAGGTAGGTTTTACATGAATGCCCTTATCAATTAGGACTCTCCTAGCTAGAGTCCTAACATATGTCCAGAGTCGATGTAAGGAGAAGAAGTAAAGCAGCTAGAAAGAATACAAATAGAAGAAGAGAAATAGGGATAGATTGAGGTAAGAAGAATCGGAAGAGGATTTCGCTAGGTATTCTAGAAAAGGATAAGTAACCAACCATACGCTCTCTACTTGAATCGGCTGACTTTTGAACTTCTTAAGATCCTAATTCCAATCCCACTCTTTCTATATCTATAGTCCTGTTTTCTAGGGGCCCCATGTGTCTTTCCCTATGACGAGTAGTTAACAGGCATTAAACGACAAGCTTCTAAATTCATGCTTACTTCAATCGAATCTCTTTTTGGGGAATTTGGAGTGGGCATTATTGCCCCATGTCGGTTCAGCTCTTAATAGTTCCCTACCTCTATTCATCATGCTGGTTCAGTCGTTTCAATCAACGATGTCTCTTTAGTCATCGTTAATACGTGGACTAAAGAGTAACTTGGCAGTGGTCTCGTCTAGTGCTTTCGCATCACATCACTTCCTTGTTAATCGATTCATGTGGATGGTGATCCATTGGTCTTTCATCGATTGGATCAATCTTCTCAAGATTCTGATACTGACGATGGCCTTTATTAAGTACACCTTATTGATTTCAGTAATGGAATCCATCTCACCCGCCTCTCATTTAGGAATAGAAACTTCCTTTCCTATTAGCATAGAGGAAAACAGAACTCTAAATTTAACTGATGTGTATTGCAGACATGAATTTATTGAATCTATATCAAAGGAATTTCTCTAAGACACCTTGGGCTATGGGCAATCACAGGACATTCTGCTGCTAACTCCCTATTTGACTATTGGCTCTCTCTCTTTGGGTGCTAACGGGTGAAGCCCTGTAACTCGCTTGTTTGTTTGTTCTCTTGATTGCAATTATGAATTGAGGGTTATATGAAGACCACTCTGGTTGGAACCCGATACTTGAAAGTTCTTAAAAAAATGAACGTCTATTAAGGAAATCGGATTGATGCAAAAATCCCCAATGTTCAGGAGGTTTGGTGAGAGGGGTGGTCTCAGATATGGCTTAGAGTACTGCCTCGCTTAGTCCAACTGAGCTCCATTATTAAGACAACCATAGAGTACAAGTCAAAAATACAGAGAAAAAGAGTGTCTGCGAGTAAGTGCGAAAGCTTGAGCATATTCTTTATCGTTTACTCACTCATTTGAGCTCTTCCTGTCGATCAGTGTGACTCCAACACATACTGAGATAGCAGAGCGTGTTGGGCTGACAGCCCATGTTTAGTTCATGATGGACTTTATCAGTCCACAGCCCACACCCCCTCTTAACCTAATCCTAGATCAATATAAGGGGGGTGTGGTGACTACGTTTTGCAGGAGAAGGTGGCTGCATTTTTGGGAGAAAAACTACAGCAACGTGGACATCCTCACAGCAACAAAAAGGATGAGAACAAGACAGAAAAGAAAGGAAAGAAGACAAGGACAACGCAGAGAGACTTTTCTCAATCATCTAACAGTGTTCTTATCTCAGGTTAGATCAAATCTACAGTAGACTCTTGCTGTGATTACTTGGGGAGGTTTTAAATATTGTGGGCAGTGACATGATCCTTGTATCCCAGTTATTCTCTTGTGATTGTTGCTAGGGTTTAGGGCAAGAGATTGAGATTTGTATATTCATTATTCTCAAAGTGGATTATCTCTAGTTTACCCCGTGGTTTTTACCCTTCACATTGGAGGGGTTTTCCACGTATATCTTGATGTTCTATTTGATTGTGATTCCATTTAATTCCGCTATGTGTTATGGCCTGCTAGTACTTGTTCATATACAAAGATTATTCCACGATATATCCCCATCAACAAGTATCAAAGCATGGTTGTAGTGATTTAATTTTGTATTTGAACATGGAGGCTAGTAATGTTTCTCGCATGATTAGTTTGAATAGAAACAATTGGATGATATGGAAACCAAAAATGAAAGATCTCTTGTCTTACAAAGATTTGTATGGACCTTTGTAGGGTGATAGTGCAAAACCTACAATTATGACAGATGATGAATGGAAGAGGTTAGATCGAAAAACAATTGGGTTTATTCGACAATGGCTTGATAATAGTGTCTTTCACCATGTTTCTACTGAAATTTCTGCATATTTTCTTTGGAAAAAGTTAGAAAGTCTCTATGAAAAAAAATAGTTGGCAACAAAGCTTTTTTTATTAGAAAACTTGTGAACCTAAAATATAGAGAGGGTGCTTCTATTACTGAGCATTTGAATGAAATGCAGAGTATTACTAACCAATTATCCTCTATGAAAATATCTCTTGATGATGAGTTATAGGCATTGTTACTTCTCAGTTCATTACTAGAAAATTAGGAGACATTGGTGGTTTCCCTTAGTAATTATGTGCTAGATGGTGTTGCCACCATGAGTCAAGTAACAAGAAGTTTGTTGAATGAGGAGTTGAGAAGAAAGAGTTCAGCAACATCTCAGAATGATTCACAAGCACTTATCTCAGATAACAGAGGAAAGTCAAAGTCTAGAAGCAGTTCATGCATGGGTAGAGCAAGTCAAGATCAAGAAAAGATATTGTTTGCTATAACTGTGGTGAGAAAGAACATTACAAGAACCAATGTAAGCAACTTAAGAAGAGCAAGAAAAAGGGAAAAGAACATCAGAGGAAAGTTCTTGAACCGAACCGAGCTCACTGAAGCATATGCCAGAAAAGAAAGGTGCTTCAAGCCTAAAAGCACACAAGGAATGGAATGGAATCCCGGGAAAATGGCGGAATCCGACGTAGAGATGATTTGGAATGCAGAAAGAGATTATACGACTATCTTGAATAGGCTACTTGGAATTATTCCTCTTAGAGCTATCCCTTATAGTACTGGAGGCATGGAGGAAGCATTGAAAGGAAGGAATTCAAACCTTACTGACTGAAGGACATCTCAAAGATGAACTAAGATAACAAGGTGAATCTGACTTACCATTGGAAGGGGCGTATCGGTCAGGACATCGACCTCTATTCAGTGGTCGGACAGGTCTTTCCTGTAGTTGCCGAACGAGCCACTTTGGAAGATACCCCCAGTCACTTGGATTACTATCTCCCTACTAGTCTTTAGTAAGCAGGCCGCCAGGAAAGTTTCCTAATAAGGGCTAGCTATCAGCTATAAGGACAGCAACAGATCGGCTTTATAAGGGAATCTTTACCAGATCTTTAGATGGGCAAGAGGGAGTGAGAAATCGAGAAACCTATATTCGGAAGTTCTGTAGTCAGCTTTTAGATTTCTATAGAAAATAGGTAGTGAAGTTGTGTGAGCAAGTAAGGCTCAAGTTTAGAGAAGATCTCCTATCTAGAGGCATGTTGCTAACTGTCTGCTAGACGACCCCCGAGATATAGAATCTTATCATTATCGATGGTAGCTTCCCGCGTAAGGTAGTTGCATAATGACTCCACCCAATGGGATGTTTCCGCTGTACTATTCTCTTTGATTCTATTAGCTAGATGATTAGGAGTAGCTAAGCTAGTTTACGGACCCAGTCCTGTCCATGGAAAGCTTCACACCCAGGAATAGAATAACTTCAGAAAGCCGAGTCAACTAATCATTGCCGGAGATAAAGATGTCAACTTATTAGAGCGACTTTGGAAGCTTTACTAAGACTTGTTTCTATTAGGATCGGAGCGGCACTAAGAGGGGGGGAGGTGAATTAGTGTAGTGGATTAAAACGTCAGTTTTGAAAAATCTTTCGTACGATAAAAATTGAACTTGGAAGTGCTTAACTTGAAAGCGTGTTCGTAAAGGTGTGCAGCAAAAGTAATGAGGAAGTAAAGCACGTATGAAGGTTTGCAATAAGGTAAATAGCAATAAGTAAATGCAAACTAGAAAACACGCCAATTTTAAAGTGGTTCGATCAAAATGACCTACATCCACTTGCGAAGCCTTCTTTGATGAGGCTCCCAACTTCCACTAGCAAATCACTTTGAAGGGGAAAGACAAATACCCCTCTTACAACTTTTTACAAGTGGTTCACACTCTTACAAATTTTCAATGAGAAAGGAGGTGAACACTCAAATAATTGAAAACAAGACTTTGCTAAGGCTTTAATCTCAATCTATTGCTTCAGAAAAGTTGTATTCTCTGCTGAGAATTGAGGGGTATTTATAGGCCCCAAGAGGATTGGCTCCAAATTTTGAATTCTCTTAGGTTTCCAAGGCTGGCGGTGCTACCGCATGTCGGTTGCGATTGTTAGGATCAAGAGCACTAAGAGGGGGGGGGGGGTGAATTAGTGCAGCGGATTAAAACGTCGGTTTTGATAAATCTTTCGTACGGTAAAAATTGAACTTGAAAGTGTATTCGTATAGTAGAGCAGCTAAGGTAATGAGTAAATAAAGCAAGTAAGAAAGTTTGCAGTAATGTGAATAGCAACAATGAAATGCAAACCAGAGATTACGCCGTTTTTAAAGTGGTTCGGTCAAATGACCTACATCCACTTGCGAGGCCCCTCTTCGACGAGGCTCCCACCTTCCACTAGCAAATCTCTTGAAATGGAAGGGTAAATACCCCTCTTACAACTCTTTACAAGCAGTTCACACTCTTACAGATTTTCAAGAAAGAAGGAGGTGAACACTAGCAAATTGAAAACCAAGGATTGCTAAGACTTTTCTAAGACCTTTCTCTCAATCACTTGCTGCTCAAAAAGTTGTTCTCTCTGCTGAGAATTGAGGGGTATTTATAGGCCTCAAGAGGATTCAAATTTGGGCTCCAAAAATTTGAATTCTCTTATGTTCCCGAAGCTAGCGGTGCCACCGCCTGTCAATGGCGGTGCCACCGCCTGTCAGTTTTGACACTGACAATGTACTGGGCGGTGCCACCGCCCAGTCCAGCGGTGCCACCGCTTGGTTCTCGGGTGCTGGGCGGTGCCACCGCCTAGCTCTCGGGTGCTGGGCGGTGCCACCGCCCGACCTTGCTAGTCATTGGTTGGGCTTTAAGTCCAGCCCAAACCAGGTTTCATTTTGGGCCCAATTGGCCCCTAATCAAGATATAGGATTATTTCTTAATCCTAACCTTAATTATATTCAAACTACGTAACTAAAGACATACTCCTAAGCAAGTTTTTAACCGGCGAACTTCAAGTCTTGTTCCGGCGAGCTTTCCGGCGATCTTTCGACGGACTCCCAACTGGCTCCCGATCTTGTGGCGAAGTCAACGAGTAGCCGAGCCTTCTCGGTGATCTCTGCGAACCTCCGGTGATCTATTCGGCGGACTTCCGAAAACTTCGATAAGTCCCCGATTTCTTCTCGATTGGTTCCGGCAGCATCTCCGACGAATCTTCGGACTCTCAACGGACTCTCGAACACCCATCGAACTTGACTCCGGTAGACTTGCTTTATGTCTTCAAGCTGTCGTAGTAAATCCTGCATACTTATCTCAACATATGGATTAGATAAAACATGACAATTGAATTCATCATCAAAATCCGAGATTCAACAGCGATGCCACCTCCTGTCAATGTGATACTGACCAGTGACTGGCGGTGCCACCGCCTGTCAGTGGCGGTCCTACTACCTGTCAATTTCCACATTGACAATGTTCTAGCGGTGGCACCGCTGGAACTCTCGAGTTCTGGGCGGTGCCACCGCCCAGTCTGGCGGTACCACAACCTGATACTTTAGGCTCTGGGCGGTGCCACTGCCTAGTCTGACGGTGCCACCGCTTGAACTATTTCAGCTCACTGGTTGGGCTCTAAACTTGGCCCAAACTAGTCCTAACTCGGGCCCAAGTGACCCCTAATCGGGTTATAGAATTAACCCTTAATCCTAACCCTAATTACATGCAAACTACATAATTAAAAATATAGTCCTAAGCAAGTTTTTAACCGACAACGTCGAGTTTCCTTCCGACGAGCTTTTCGGCGATCTTCCGGCGAACTTCCGATACATCCTCGGATTTCTTCCGACGGACTCCCAGCAGGCTCCCGATTTTGTGACAAGTTCAGCGAGTAGCCGAGCCTTCTCGATGATCTCCGTGAACCTCCGACGATCTCTTCGGTGGACTTCCGAAAACTCCGACAAGTCCCCGATTTCTTCTCGGTTGGCTCCGGCAACATCTCCGATGAATCTTTAGACTCTCAAACACCCATCAAACTTGACTTCAGTATCCTTGCTTTATGTTTTCAGGCTATCGTAGTTAATCCTGCACACTTAACTCAATAATATGGATTAGATCAATTAACCCATTAATTGATTTCATCATCAAAATTTGAGATTCAACAATCTCTCCCTTTTTTATGATGACAATCAATTGATGACGGAGTTAAATATAACTCCCCCTATCTATATGCCATATTATGAAAAAACCAAAAACACTTGAATTCAATCTTTTGAATTCAAGCCTAAACTGATAAGTTCTATCCGTTGAACTTATCATTATTCTCTTTAAGTATAAGCAAATACGAAACTTCGTATTTCTCATCATTTTCAAGTCAAATGATCACTTCAACAAGAGATAAGAATTTTCAACATGAATTGCAGACATGATTTCATATGATCAACAATCTTGCAATATTCTCAAAGAATTTTGTGATGCATATAAGACATATACATTACACAACCATTTGCAATTCATATAAGTCATGCTATTGATGCGCATTAGACATTTTCATTTTTGCAATTTATATAAGTCAAGTCATCATAAGTCATCTTTTCATTTATCTCCCCCTTTGTCATCAAGAAAAAGGAGATGGGAATTTAAGCGGAGAATTTGTGATCATAAAATCATTAGAAAAGAAATCCAGCCTTAATATCGATCATACAAAATTCAGCATCCATCCAAAATTCATCTCATAAAACAAATCAGCATTCATCCAGAATTCATAAAAAAAATTCAGCTTTCATTCAAAATTTATCTGATTAAGAAGCATAGTTGTCATACAAAACTTTAACTTAGCATTAAGAGTAATCATACATAAGAAGGGATATCGATTAATCCTTAGGAGGAAATCCATAGTTCTTATACATGACATCTATTTTTTGATTCATTTGTCGCAGTTCCTTCAAAATTTCGATTTGCTGAATTTGAATTTGCTCTTGCTGTGATTTAAGTTGGTCTTGTTGTAATTTGATCTGATGCAATTATGCCATTATGAGTTCTTCAGAAAATGAAGTAGGAGCTGAAGGTGCTGCACTAAAGGGACTAGGAGGAGGAGATTTATTTCCCCTAAAAATTGGTGTTTCGGGGTGTTCTACTGATGGGGGAATTGGATCAGTCCTTCTAGGTTGCCTAACCCATATACCATTGCTAAATGTGCACCTAAGTCTTTTCAGTAGATTCTTATTGATGGTGTTAAAACGATCAACTTGAATTATTTCTTCGTCAAGCGAGACACAAATATCATGGGCAAGTATTAATTGAGTAATTAACCCCCCATATGGTAACATAGTGTCTTTAGCTATTATATCCTGCATGTGTTGCCGGATTAAGTATCCAAAGCAATTATTTGTCCGGTTATAATCCAGTACATGGTGCTTAGCTCTATTTGTCTCATTTCATCAAGATGAAATTGCTTGGGAAGTAGTATGTTGGTCATGATGTGATGAAGAATTTTAGAGTTAAAGGGTAGTAGGTGCTCGCAACTCTTGGGTATCATGCTTGGGTTCGGATTTTCAAAGATAGTTTCTAAGGCTTCGGAGTAAGTTGCTCCGATCACATTGACATCCCATTTATTTCTAAAGTAACAGCCACTATCCTTTTTAGTAATTCTAATTAGTTCACAAATAGTACTATCAAAGATTCTAATCTATGTTCCTAAAAGGTAAGTACTTAGGCTTTCGTTGTCCACACATAAGTTTGCATAAAATAGCCTAACTAACCTAAGATAAATTGGTTCATTGATTTGTAGGAGAGGTAAGGCATCTAAATGTGCAAACCACCTAATGGGTTCTAGGTTTCCTAGTTTATTTAGATCAACGTGTTTACCCTTATGTATAGTTCTTGTTTCGAAATTTGAAAATCGAAGTGCTACTTCTTTAGATCTAAAAAGATTTTGGTCATATGAATCTCCTTCAACCCTTTTCCCTTTTGATCTTGTTGATCTCTTGGGAGCCATTATCTAGACAAGATGATGGATCAAGAATATGAAACTGTGAAGAGTAAGCAAAATAATGAGAAGAGGAAGAAAAGATTTCAGATTTTACCTTATGGAGAATTTCTTGAAAGATGGAGAGCTTGAACCAACAAGAATCCCTCTCCTAGGCTTCTAAAGGTTGGAATGAGGATTAGAGAGGTTGTGGGAGAGCTTGAACCAATTTCTCACGGGTTGGGGGTGGTTCCACCACCGCCCTAACCCTTCTTATAAAGGGGATCTTGGGTGGTGCCACCGCCTAGCGACCAAGCACTTAGGCGGTGCTACTGCCGGTTCTAGCGGTGCCACCGCTAGCGTGCCACGGAAGAGAAAAAAAATTTTCTTTCTTCCCCCTTTTTTGTTTTTCAGAGGTGTTTGGCTTAAGATAGGATAGGATCTTGGGTTGTACTTTAATATGTCATTTGGAATCGAAAGAGAAGGAGGAAATCAAATCCACGAAAGAACGGAAAGAGGATGAAAAAACTTTTCAGAAAATACATTCAAACAAGCTTATTCTTAGGGACAATTTAACATGCCTAATTCCCTTCTAATGAATTCAAATTGGTCTTCATTTAAGGCTTTTATAAAAATATCTGCTAGTTGATGCTTTGTGTCAATAAACTCTAGAACGACATTGTTGTTAAGGACATAATCGCGTATGAAATGATGCCTAACGTCGATATGCTTAGTTCTAGAGTGCTGAATTGGATTTTTGGTAAGACATATGACACTTGTATTATCACATTTTATGGGAATGTTTTTCAAGTGAATTCCATAGTCTTCTAATGTATTTTTTATCCAAACAATTTGTGCACAGCATGCACTTGCAACGATGTATTCGGCTTCCGCCGTAGATAGTGCAACTAAATTTTGTTTCTTGGAAGTCCAAGAAACAAGTGCATGTTCTAAAAATTGGCATGTTCCAGATGTACTTTTTCTATCTATCCTGCATCCGCCAAAATCAGCATCTGCATAAGCTATTAAATCGAATTTTTCTGATTTCAGATACCAAAGTCCTAAATTTGGAGTTCCTTTAAGATATCTAAATATTCTTTTAACACTCTTTAGATGAGATAATTTAGGATTAGATTGAAACCTAGCGCAAAGTCCCACACTAAACATAATATCCGGTCTAGTCGCGGTGAGGTAGAGTAGACTACCTATCATTCCCCTATACGTTTTTTGATCGAAATTTTCGTTGTTTTCATCCATATCTAACTTAGTCGAAATACTCATAGGGGTGTTTATTGCTTTTGAATTATCCATTTTAAATCATTTTAACAATTCTAATGTATATTTAGATTGGTTAAGAAATATACCGTCATTAAGTTGTTTGATTTGCAATCCTAAAAAGAATGTTAATTCACCCATTAAACTCATTTCAAATTCATGACTCATATTTTTGGCAAATGATTCACATAGTGATTCATCCGAAGAACCAAAAATAATATCATCAACATAAATTTGCACAATAAGAAAATTATTTTTAAAATGTTTGATAAACAATGTAGTATCAACCTTGCCTTTGGTAAAATTATTTAAAATAAGAAAGGAACTAAGCCTTTCGTACCAAGCTCTAGGAGCTTGTTTCAACCATAGAGAGCCTTAGTCAATTTGAATACATGATTAGGAAGAAGAGAATTTTCAAATCCAGGAGGTTATTCGACATATACTTCTTCCGAAATAAAACCATTCAAGAAGGCACTTTTGACATCCATTTGAAATAGTTTAAAATTATTACTACTAGCATAGGCAAGGAGTATCCTAATGGCTTCTAATCTTGCCACAGGAGCGAAGGTTTCTTCATAGTCGATACCTTCTTCTTGGTTGAAACCTTTGGCCACTAATCTAGCCTTGTTTCTAACCACGATACCACATTTGTCTTGCTTGTTTCTAAAGACCCATTTAGTACCAATGACTAAATGGTCACTAGGTCTAGGAACAAGCTTCCATACCTCATTCCTCTCAAATTGATTCAATTTCTCTTGCATTGCAATGACCCAAGAATCATCTTTCAAGGCCTCGTCAATGCATTTAGGTTCGATTTGAGAGAGAAAGACAGCATTAGCACAAAAATTCTTGAAAGAAGAACGAGTTTGAACCCCTTGTGATGTATCTCCTATAATTTGCTCTTTTGGATGAGCATCTACATACTTCCATTACTTGGGTAAGGAGATTTTGGAAGAAGATGCATCCAAGTTGCTATTTTGAGGAGGGGGTTCCTTTAAATCCAAATTTTTAAAACCAATATCATCATCAAAATCATTTTTCTTTAACTCAGAAATTTCATTAAAAATTACATGAATAGACTCTTCTATAACTAAGGTTCTTTTGTTAAAAACACGAAAAGCTTTAGAAACGGAAGAGTAACCAAGAAAGATGCCTTCATCGGATTTAGCATCAAATTTTCCTAAGGCATCCTTTTCATTTAAAATAAAGCATTTGCAACCGAAAACTTTAAAATAAGAAACATTTGGTGTTTTGTTATTCCATAATTCACAGGGAGTTTTTTATTAAGATGGTCTTATTAGAACCCTATTCATGATGTAGCAAGCCGTATTCACGGCTTCGGCCCAAAAGTACTTGGGTAGACTATGTTCATTCAACATAGTTCTTGCCATTTCTTGTAGATTTCTATTTTTTCTTTCTACTACTCCATTTTGTTGAGGGTTTCTTGGAGTAGAGAAGTTGTGGTTATATCCGTTAACTTCACAAAAATTTTGGAAATCGTGGTTTTGAAATTCACCACCGTGATCACTCCGAATTGATGAAATCATGAAACCTTTTTCGTTTTGAGTGAGTTTATAAAATTTAGAGAAACATTTGAAACAATCACTTTTGTGAGCCAAGAAATAGGTCCAAGTGTATCTAGTATAATCATCTACAATCACAAAAGCGTATTTGCTTCCTACTAGACTTATCGTGTCAATTGGTCCAAATAAGTCCAAATGGATCAATTGTAATGGTCTAGTGGTGCTAATTTGATTTTTTGGTTTGAAACTAGTTTTTATTTGTTTACCTAGTTGACACGCATTGCATACTTTGTCCTTAACAAACTTTATATTTGGAATCCCTCGTACTAATTCTCTAGATGAGATCTTAGATATTAGTTTCATGCTTGCATGGCCTAATCTCATATGCCAAAGCCAAGCATCATCATTTAAAGCGGAGAAGCACATTTCATTACTTAGTTCATCAAGGTTAATGGTGTAGACATTATTTTGTTTTAAAGCAATCATTGACAAGTTATTGTTTGGTTTTTCAATAATGCACGCATTAGATTCAAATCTAACGATATAACCTTTATCACATAATTGACTAATACTTAAGAGATTATGTTTTAATCCATCAACTAGTAATACATCATTAATTGAAAAACATGATTTGTTACCTACGGTTC
>CM017197.1:38041455-38043955 GCA_004837865.1 Musa balbisiana
CTCGCCACCGTCGCTGCGGCACGTGAAAACGGACCAAAAACGGGCCAAAACAGCCCAAAAACAGGCCAAAACTGGCCATTTTGGCTGCGCGAGCGAGCGGCGAGCGGCGGGCAGCGAGCGAAGCATGGGGCGGCACCTTCCCTGCTATACGAAAGCCCCATCCAGCCCTGTGCCACCCGGGGGGTTCCAGGGTGCTGAGATGGCTGACGTTTTGGACCGCTCGCCACCGTCGCTGCGGCACGCGAAAACGGACCAAAAACTGGCCAAAACAGCCCAAAAACAGGCCAAAACTGGCCATTTTTGGCTGCGCGAGCGAGCGGCGAGCGGCGGGCAGCGAGCGAAGCATGGGGCGGCACCTTCCCTGCTATACGAAAGCCCCATCCAGCCCTGTGCCACCCGGGGGGTTCCAGGGTGCTGAGATGGCTGACGTTTTGGACCGCTCGCCACCGTCGCTGCGGCACGCGAAAACGGACCAAAAACGGGCCAAAACAGCCCAAAAACAGGCCAAAACTGGCCATTTTTGGCTGCGCGAGCGAGCGGCGAGCGGCGGGCAGCGAGCGAAGCATGGGGCGGCACCTTCCCTGCTATACGAAAGCCCCATCCAGCCCTGTGCCACCCGGGGGGTTCCAGGGTGCTGAGATGGCTGACGTTTTGGACCGCTCGCCACCGTCGCTGCGGCACGTGAAAACGGACCAAAAACGGGCCAAAACAGCCCAAAAACAGGCCAAAACTGGCCATTTTTGGCTGCGCGAGCGAGCGGCGAGCGGCGGGCAGCGAGCGAAGCATGGGGCGGCACCTTCCCTGCTATACGAAAGCCCCATCCAGCCCTGTGCCACCCGGGGGGTTCCAGGGTGCTGAGATGGCTGACGTTTTGGACCGCTCGCCACCGTCGCTGCGGCACGTGAAAACGGACCAAAAACGGGCCAAAACAGCCCAAAAACAGGCCAAAACTGGCCATTTTTGGCTGCGCGAGCGAGCGGCGAGCGGCGGGCAGCGAGCGAAGCATGGGGCGGCACCTTCCCTGCTATACGAAAGCCCCATCCAGCCCTGTGCCACCCGGGGGGTTCCAGGGTGCTGAGATGGCTGACGTTTTGGACCGCTCGCCACCGTCGCTGCGGCACGCGAAAACGGACCAAAAACGGGCCAAAACAGCCCAAAAACAGGCCAAAACTGGCCATTTTTGGCTGCGCGAGCGAGCGGCGAGCGGCGGGCAGCGAGCGAAGCATGGGGCGGCACCTTCCCTGCTATACGAAAGCCCCATCCAGCCCTGTGCCACCCGGGGGGTTCCAGGGTGCTGAGATGGCTGACGTTTTGGACCGCTCGCCACCGTCGCTGCGGCACGTGAAAACGGACCAAAAACGGGCCAAAATAGCCCAAAAACAGGCCAAAACTGGCCTATTTTTGGCTGCGCGAGCGAGCGGCGAGCGGCGGGCAGCGAGCGAAGCATTGGGCGGCACCTTCCCTGCTATACGAAAGCCCCATCCAGCCCTGTGCCACCCGGGGGGTTCCAGGGTGCTGAGATGGCTGACGTTTTGGACCGCTCGCCACCGTCGCTGCGGCACGTGAAAACGGACCAAAAACGGGCCAAAACAGCCCAAAAACAGGCCAAAACTGGCCATTTTTGGCTGCGCGAGCGAGCGGCGAGCGGCGGGCAGCGAGCGAAGCATGGGGCGGCACCTTCCCTGCTATACGAAAGCCCCATCCAGCCCTGTGCCACCCGGGGGGTTCCAGGGTGCTGAGATGGCTGACGTTTTGGACCGCTCGCCACCGTCGCTGCGGCACGTGAAAACGGACCAAAAACGGGCCAAAACAGCCCAAAAACAGCCAAAACTGGCCATTTTTGGCTGCGCGAGCGAGCGGCGATCGGCGGGCAGCGAGCGAAGCATGGGGCGGCACCTTCCCTGCTATACGAAAGCCCCATCCAGCCCTGTGCCACCCGGGGGGTTCCAGGGTGCTGAGATGGCTGACGTTTTGGACCGCTCGCCACCGTCGCTGCGGCACGCGAAAACGGACCAAAAACTGGCCAAAACAGCCCAAAAACAGGCCAAAACTGGCCATTTTTGGCTGCGCGAGCGAGCGGCGAGCGGCGGGCAGCGAGCGAAGCATGGGGCGGCACCTTCCCTGCTATACGAAAGCCCCATCCAGCCCTGTGCCACCCGGGGGGTTCCAGGGTGCTGAGATGGCTGACGTTTTGGACCGCTCGCCACCGTCGCTGCGGCATGCGAAAACGGACCAAAAACGGGCCAAAACAGCCCAAAAGCAGGCCAAAACTGGCCATTTTTGGCTACGCGAGCGAAGCGGCGAGCGGCGGGCAGCGAGCGAAGCATGGGGCGGCACCTTCCCTGCTATACGAAAGCCCCATCTAGCCCTGTGCCACCCGGGGGGTTCCAGGGTGCTGAGATGGCTGACGTTTTGGACCGCTCGCCACCGTCGCTGCGGCACGTGAAAACGGACCAAAAAGGGACCAAAACAGCCCAAAAACAGGCCAAACAGGCCATTT
>CM017197.1:38051455-38081455 GCA_004837865.1 Musa balbisiana
ACGCGAAAACGGACCAAAAACAGGCCAAAACAGCCCAAAAACAGCCCAAAAACAGGCCAAAACTGGCCATTTTTGGCTGCGCGAGCGAGCGGCGAGCGGCGGGCAGCGAGCGAAGCATGGGGCGGCACCTTCCCTGCTATACGAAAGCCCCATCCAGCCCTGTGCCACCGGGGGGTTCCAGGGTGCTGAGATGGCTGACGTTTTGGACCGCTCGCCAACGTCGCTGCGGCACGCGAAAACGGACCAAAAACTGGCCATTTTTGGCTGCGCGAGCGAGCGGCGAGCGGCGGGCAGCGAGCGAAGCATGGGGCGGCACCTTCCCTGCTATACGAAAGCCCCATCCAGCCTGTGCCACCCGGGGGGTTCCAGGTGCTGAGATGGCTGACGTTTTGGACCGCTCGCCACCGTCGCTGCGGCACGCGAAAACGGACCAAAAACTGGCCATTTTTGGCTGCGCGAGCGAGCGGCGAGCGGCGGGCAGCGAGCGAAGCATGGGGCGGCACCTTCCTGCTATACGAAAGCCCCATCCAGCCCTGTGCCACCGGGGGGTTCCAGGTGCTGAGATGGCTGACGTTTTGGACCGCTCGCCACCGTCGCTGCGGCACGCGAAAACGGACCAAAAACTGGCCATTTTTGGCTGCGCGAGCGAGCGGCGAGCGGCGGGCAGCGAGCGAAGCATGGGGCGGCACCTTCCTGCTATACGAAAGCCCCATCCAGCCTGTGCCACCCGGGGGGTTCCAGGTGCTGAGATGGCTGACGTTTTGGACCGCTCGCCAACGTCGCTGCGGCACGCGAAAACGGACCAAAAACTGGCCATTTTTGGCTGCGCGAGCGAGCGGCGAGCGGCGGGCAGCGAGCGAAGCATGGGGCGGCACCTTCCCTGCTATACGAAAGCCCCATCCAGCCCTGTGCCACCCGGGGGGTTCCAGGGTGCTGAGATGGCTGACGTTTTGGACCGCTCGCCACCGTCGCTGCGGCACGCGAAAACGGACCAAAAACAGGCCAAAACAGCCCAAAAACAGGCCAAAACTGGCCATTTTTGGCTGCGCGAGCGAGCGGCGAGCGGCGGGCAGCGAGCGAAGCATGGGGCGGCACCTTCCCTGCTATACGAAAGCCCCATCCAGCCCTGTGCCACCCGGGGGGTTCCAGGTGCTGAGATGGCTGACGTTTTGGACGCTCGCCACCGTCGCTGCGGCACGTGAAAACGGACCAAAAACGGGCCAAAACAGCCCAAAAACAGGCCAAAACTGGCCAAAACAGCCAAAAACAGCCCAAAACTGGCCATTTTTGGCTGCGCGAGCGAGCGGCGAGCGGCGGGCAGCGAGCGAAGCATGGGGCGGCACCTTCCTGCTATACGAAGCCCCATCCAGCCTGTGCCACCCGGGGGGTTCCAGGTGCTGAGATGGCTGACGTTTTGGACCGCTCGCCAACGTCGCTGCGGCACGTGAAAACGGACCAAAAACAGGCCAAAACAGCCAAAAACAGGCCAAAACTGGCCATTTTCGGCTGCGCGAGCGAGCGGCGAGCGGCGGGCAGCGAGCGAAGCATGGGGCGGCACCTTCCCTGCTATACGAAAGCCCCATCAGCCCTGTGCCACCCGGGGGGTTCCAGGGTGCTGAGATGGCTGACGTTTTGGCCCGCTCGCCACCGTCGCTGCGGCACGCGAAAACGGACCAAAAACAGGCCAAAACAGCCCAAAAACAGCCCAAAAACAGGCCAAAATGGCCATTTTTGGCTGCGCGAGCGAGCGGCGAGCGGCGGGCAGCGAGCGAAGCATGGGGCGGCACCTTCCCTGCTATACGAAAGCCCCATCCAGCCCTGTGCCACCCGGGGGGTTCCAGGGTGCTGAGATGGCTGACGTTTTGGCCCGCTCGCCACCGTCGCTGCGGCACGCGAAAACGGACCAAAAACAGGCCAAAACAGCCCAAAAACAGGCCAAAACTGGCCATTTTTGGCTGCGCGAGCGAGCGGCGAGCGGCGGACAGTGAGCGAAGCATGGGGCGGCCCCTTCCCTGCTATACAAAAGCCCCATCCAGCCCTGTGCCACCTGGGGGGTTCCAGGGAGCTGAGATGGCTGACGTTTTGGCCCGCTCACCACCGTCGCTGCGGCACGCGAAAACGGACCAAAAACAGGCCAAAATTGGCCAAAAACAGGCCAAAACTGGCCATTTTTGGCCTGCACGAGCGAGCGGAGAGCGGCGGACAGCGAGCGAAGCTTGGGGCAGCACCTTCCCTGCTATACGAAAGCCCCATCCAGCCCTATGCCACCCGGTGGGTTCCAGGTGCTGAGATGGCTGACGTTTTGGCACGCTCACCACCATCGCTGCGGCACGCGAAAACGGGCCAAAAATAGGCCAAACTGGCCATTTTGGCTGCGCGAGGCGAGCGAGCGGCGAGCGTCGGACAGCGAGCGAAGCTTGGGGCGGCACCTACCCTGCTATACGAAAGCCCCATCCAGCACTATGCCACCCGAGGGGTTCTAGGGTGCTGAGATGGCTGACGTTTTGGCCCGCTCGCCAACGTCACTGCGGCACGCGGAAAATGGACCAAAAACAGGCCAAAACAGCCCAAAAACAGGCCAAAACTGGCCATTTTTGGCTGCGCGAGCGAGCGGCGAGCGGCGGATAGCGCGCGAAGCATGGCTCGGCACCTTCCCTACTACACAAAAGCCCCATCCAGCCCTGTGCCACCCGGGGGGTTCCAGGGTGCTGAGATGGCTGACGTTTTGGCCCGCTCGCCACCGTCACTACGGCTAGAGAAAACGGACCAAAAACAGGCCAAAACTGGCCCATTTTTGGCTGCACGAGTGTGAGCGGAGAGAGGCGGACAGCGAGCGAAGCTTAGGGCGGCACCTTCCTAGCTATCCAAAAGCCCCATCCGGCCCTGTGACACCCGGGGGGTTCCAGGGTGTTGAGATGGCTGACGGTTTTGCCCACTCGCCACCGTCGTTGCAGCACGCGAAAACAGACCAAAACAGGCCAAAATAGGCCAAAAACAGGCCAAAACTGGCCATTTTTGGCTGCACGAGCGAGCGGAGAGCGTCGGAAAGCGAGCGAAGCTTTGGGCGGCACCTTCCCAGCTATCCGAATGCCCCATCCAGCCCTGTGACACCCGGGGGGTTCCACGATGCTGAGATGGCTGACGATTTTGCCCACTCGCCACCGTCGCTGCAGCACACAAAACAGACCAAAAACAGGCCAAAACAGCCCAAAAATAGGCCAAAACAGGCCATTTTTGGCTACGCGAGCGAGCGGCGAGCAGCGAACAGCGAGCGAAGCATGGGGCGGCACCTTCCCTGCTATACGAAAGACCCATCCAGCCATGTGCCACCCGGGGGGTTCTAGGGTGCTGAGATGGCTGACGTTTTGGGCTGTTCGCCACCGTCGCTGCGGCACGCGAAAACGGACCAAAAACAGGCCAAAACAGCCCAAAAATAGACCAAAACTGGCCGTTTTGCTGCGCGAGGCGAGCGACGAGTGACGGACAGCGAGCAAAGCATGGGGCGGCACCTTCCCTGCTATACGAAAGCCCCATCCAGCCCTGTGCCACCCGGGGGGTTCCAGGGTGCTGAGATGGCTGACGTTTTGGCCCGCTCGCCACCGTCGCTGCGGCATGCGAAAACGGACCAAAAACAGGCCAAAACAGCCCAAAAACAGGCGAAAACTGGCCATTTTTGGCTGCGCAAGCGAGCGGCGAGCGGCGGACAACGAGCGAAGCATGGGGCGGCACCTTCCTTGCTATACGAAAGCCCCATCTAGCCCTGTGCCACCCGGGGGGTTCCAGGGTGCTGAAATGGCTGACGTTTTGGCCCGCTCGCCACCGTCGCTGCGGCACGTGAAAACGGACCAAAAACGGGCCAAAACAGCCCAAAAACAGGCCAAAACAGCCCAAAAACAGGCCAAAACAGCCCAAAAACAGCCCAAAAACAGGCCAAAACAGCCCAAAAACAGGCCAAAACAGCCCAAAAACAGGCCAAAACAGCCCAAAAACAGGCCAAAACAGCCCAAAAACAGGCCAAAACAGCCCAAAAACAGGCCAAAACAGCCCAAAAACAGGCCAAAACAGCCCAAAAACAGGCCAAAACTGGCCATTTTTGGCTGCGCGAGCGAGCGGCGAGCGGCGGGCAGCGAGCGAAGCATGGGGCGGCACCTTCCCTGCTATACGAAAGCCCCATCCAGCCCTGTGCCACCCGGGGGGTTCCAGGGTGCTGAGATGGCTGACGTTTTGGACCGCTCGCCACCGTCGCTGCGGCACGTGAAAACGGACCAAAAACGGGCCAAAACAGCCCAAAAACAGGCCAAAACAGCCCAAAAACAGGCCAAAACGCAGTTTGGCTGCGCGAGGCGAGCGGCGAGCGGCGGATAGCGAGCGAAGCATGGGGCGGCACCTTCCCTGCTATACGAAAGCCCCATCCAGCCCTGTGCCACCCGGGGGGTTCCAGGGTGCCGAGATGGCTGATGTTTTGGCTCGCTCTGTCACGAACGGTCGTTGCGGCACCCGCAACAACTTCATTCAACGAACCATTCGTCACTCACACCTACATGTACAGCTGTTTGGCAGCATGTTTTCTCTTGGTTTGGGCCATTTTGCTTGTAAAAATGTAAGTTCGAACACGCTGCAGCGTACAAAGCGACACGCTTACCGAACCGAGCAAAAACAGCCCCAAAACAGCCCAAACAGCTCCGTTTTCGTGTGCCGCGGGCTGATTTCTGGAATCTGCCTCCGCTCACCAAAACGTCAGCCATCTCAGCCCCTGGGAACCCCCCGGGTGGCATAGGGCTGGATGGGGCTTCGGTTATATGTCGGGCGTTGAACAACCTTTCGCAAGTTCGCACGTTACCTTGACGGGAACTTATTGTCGCGTCCGGTACCCGGTGAGCAGCTGTTTGTGGGCTTGCAGCTGTTCGTTCAACCTTCTAAAGCCCTTGTTTTCCCCCTCTCCCTCTTTTCTCTTGTGCACGCAAGGTGCTCGCTGAATTGCTTGTAAAGCTTCCCCTTTTCGCGAGACGTCGGGACTTGTCCGTCGCTCGTTCTTTCGAACTAATCAACTTTCTCTTTTACAAGTCCTTCGGGACCTGCAAGAGGTTGCAAGTGGGCTGATCTTTGCGGAGCAATATCGCAAGGGCGAAGTGCGACTTAGGCAACGTAAGCTAAGTTCGCGTCTGTTAGGATCGGAGCGGCACTAAGAGGGGGGGGTGAATTAGTGCAGCGGATTAAACTTGTAAGTTTGAAAGCGATTTCGTAAAATGCATGGAGATTTCGTTTCGATAGTAACTTGAGTAAAGTGAAAAACGAAAACTTGTTGCTATGTAGATAATGATTGCTGAAAAGTAAGAACTTGGTATGTAGATAATGATTGCAGAAAAGTAAGAACTCACACATTCAAGGAACACACCAATTTAAAGTGGTTCGGTCAAAATGACCTACATCCACTTGCGAAGCCTTCTTCGATGAGGCTCCCAACTTCCACTAGCAAATCTCTTTGAAGGGGAAGGACAAATACCCCTCTTATAACCTTTTACAAGTGGTTCACACTCTTACAAGTTTTCAAAGAGAAAGAAGGAGGTGAACACTCAAGCAATTGAAAGCAAGACTTGCTAAAGACTTTCGTAAGGCTTTATCTCAATTTCTTACACCTCAAAGGTTGTAATCTCTGTTGAGAATTGAGGGGTATTTATAGGCTTCAAGAGGATTCAAATTTGGGCTCCAAAATTTGAATTCTCTTCGGTTCCCGAAGCTAGCGGTGGCACCGCCACTGACAGTGTACTGGGCGGTGCCACCGCCCAGTCCAGCGGTGCCACCGCCTAGCTCTCGGGTGCTGGGCGATGCCACCGCTCAGACCGGCGGTTCCACTGCCCGACCTTACTAGTCACTGGTTGGGCTTTAAGTCCGGCCCAAACCAGGTTTCATTTTGGGCCCAATTGGCCCCTAATCAAGATATAGGATTATTTTTTAATCCTAACCTTAATTACATTCAAACTACGTAACTAAAGATATACTCCTAAGCAAGTTTTTAACCGGCGAACTTCAAGTCTTGTTCCGGCGAGCTTTCCGGCGATCTTCCGACGGACTTCTGATATGCCCTTGGATTTCTTCCGACGGACTCCCAGCTGGCTCCCGATCTTGTGGCGAAGTCAACGAGTAGCCGAGCCTTCTCAGTGATCTTTGCGAACCTCCGATGATCTCTTCGGCGGACTTCCGAAAACTCCGATAAGTCCCCGATTTCTTCTCGATTGGTTCCGGTAGCATCTCCGACGAATCTTCGGACTCTCAATGGACTCTCGAACACCCATCGAACTTGACTCCGGTAGACTTGCTTTATGTCTTCAAGCTATCGTAGTTAATCCTGCATACTTATCTCAACATATGGATTAGATAAAACATGACAATTGAATTCATCATCAAAATTCGAGATTCAACAATCTCCCCCTTTTTGATGATGACAATCAATTGATAACGGAGTTAACCTTAACTCCCCCTATCTATTTGCCATACTTGAGATAAGACATTCTTGAATTCAAAGCTTTTGAATTCAACAGACATATTGATAAGTTAAGATGCTTAACCTTATCAATACTCCATCATGATTCCTATCATGATGTATCTCTCTGAAAATGATGTCAAGGCTTGACATCCATTTTCAATTTTTACATTTCAAGTGTAAAAGATAGTAATCGAAGCGATTCATCATATGGTAAGATATCAACATGTAAGATTGTAATGCAAGTTCTTGATATCCTAACATGATGCAATCATGGCATAATGCAAATTTGGCAATTATAGCATCAATTCATGTAAAAATTTCTCATTCAAATATGGCACTCATAGCATCAATTCATATATTTCTCCCCCTTTGTCATCAACAAAAAGGAGAACAATATAAGCAAATTTTAAATATAAGTGAGATGCCATAAGCAAGTTCATGTCATTTTTCAACAAAGAGTGATAGGATACCAAATATACAAGCATCTCAAGGAAGACATGACATGGAGATAGCTTTGAAAACGTCTTCCTTTTTATTTGTTGTTATTATTATTATTTTTTTACATGATAAGTTTATGAGAGATGCATTTGCTAATTGATTCCATATGTCAAAAATCAATGATATGAATCAAACTCGATATGACATATGCTTATGAAAGCTACATTAAGTTGGAAGAGAATGATGTATCAAGAAAATCTGATTGTTAGGATCAAGAAGATACCAAATCTGAAATTTAACATTTTCATGCATTCGGACAAGGTTTTTCTATAGATTTTCAAAATGCAATCACAAAGATAAAACATGCTTGTTATCATGGAAATTTTTATATCCAAAACACAAAATTTCCAACATGTTATTAAGGCAATTAAGTGATTTGATCATTGAATCAAGAAAGTCCAAAAAAAATTTAATGAATTCAAGCATTCGGACACATTAACATTCCTAATTCTCTTCTAATGAAATCAAATTGTTCTTCACTTAAAGGCTTTGTAAAAATATCAGCTAGTTGATGTTTAGTATCAATGAACTCTATAACTATATCATGATTAGTGACATGATCTCGTATAAAGTGATGTCTAATATCAATATATTTTGTTCTTGAATGTTGAATGAGATTCTTTGTTAAACATATAGCACTTGTGTTATCACATTTAATGGGAATATTTTTAAGATGAACTTTATAATCTTCTAAGGTGTTTTTCATCCACACAACTTGTGCACAGCATGCACTAGCTGCTATATACTCAACTTCGGTTGTTGATAGTGCAACCGAGTTTTGTTTCTTAGATGACCAGGAAACAAGAGCATGTCCCAAAAATTGACATGTTCCTGATGTGCTTTTTCTATCTAATCTATATCCAGCAAAATCTGCATCAGCATAAGCAATTAACTCAAACTTCTCGGTTTTCGGATACCATAATCCTAGATTTGTGGTACCTTTAAGATATCTAAGTATTCTTTTAACCGCTTTGAGATGAGATATCTTAGGGTTCGATTGAAACCTAGCACAAAGTCCTACACTGAACATGATATCTAGTCTAGTTGCAGTGAGGTAAAGTAAACTTCCTATCATACCCCTATAAGTTTTTTGATCGAAGTTTTCTCCACTTTCATCAACTTCTAACTTAGTGGATGTGCTCATAGGAGTGTTAATAGCTTTTGAGCTTTCCATATTAAATCTCTTTAGCAAATCTAAAGCATATTTAGTTTGACTAATAAAGATGCCATTTCTTAGTTGCTTAATTTGTAAGCCTAAGAAAAAGGTTAATTCTCCCATTAAACTCATTTCAAATTCATGACTCATATTTTTGGTAAATGATTCACATAGTGATTCATCCGAAGAACCAAAAATAATATCATCAACATAAATTTGCACAATAAGAAAATTATTTTCAAAATGTTTGATAAACAATGTAGTATCAACCTTGCCTTTGGTAAAATTATTTAAAATAAGAAAGGAACTAAGCCTTTCGTACCAAGCTCTAGGAGCTTGTTTCAAACCATAGAGAGCCTTAGTCAATTTGAATACATGATTAGGAAGAAGAGAATTTTCAAATCCAGGAGGTTGTTCGACATATACTTCTTCCGAAATAAAACCATTCAAGAAGGCACTTTTGACGTCCATTTGAAATAGTTTAAAATTATTACTACTAGCATAGGCAAGGAGCATCATAATGGCTTCTAATCTTGCCACAGGAGCGAAGGTTTCTTCGTAGTCGATACCTTCTTCTTGGTTGAAACCTTTGGCCACTAATCTAGCCTTGTTTCTAACCACGATACCACATTCGTCTTGCTTGTTTCTAAAGACCCATTTAGTACCAATGACTAAATGGTCACTAGGTCGAGGAACAAGCTTCCATACCTCATTCCTCTCAAATTGATTCAATTCCTCTTGTATTGCAATGACCCAAGAATTATCTTTCAAGGCCTCGTCAATGCATTTAGGTTCGATTTGAGAGAAAAAGGCAGCATTAGAACAAAAATTCTTGAAAGAAGAACGAGTTTGAACCCCTTGTGATGTATCTCCTATAATTTGCTCTTTTGGATGAGCATCTACATACTTCCATTCCTTGGGTAAGGATATTTTGGAAGAAGATGCATCCAAGTTGCTATTTTGAGGAGGGGGTTTCTTTAAATCCAAATTTTCAAAACCAATATCATCATCAAAATCATTTTTCTTTAACTCAGAAATTTCATTAAAAATTACATGAATAGACTCTTCTATAACTAAGGTTCTTTTGTTAAAAACATGAAAAGCCTTAGAAATGGAAGAGTAACCAAGAAAGATGCCTTCATCGGATTTAGCATCAAATTTTCCTAAGGCATCCTTTTCATTTAAAATAAAGCATTTGCAACCGAAAACTTTAAATAAGAAACATTTGGTGTTTTGTTATTCCATAATTCATAGGGAGTTTTTGATAGAGATGGTCTTATTAAAACCCTATTCATGATGTAGCAAGCTGTATTCACTGCTTCGGCCCAAAAGTACTTGGGTAGACTATGTTCATTCAACATAGTTCTTGCCATTTCTTGTAGATTTCTATTTTTTCTTTCTACTACTCCATTTTGTTGAGGGTTTCTTGGAGTAGAGAAGTTGTGGTTATATCCGTTAACTTCACAAAAATTTTGAAAATCGCGGTTTTGAAATTCGCCACCGTGATCACTTCGAATTGATGAAATCATGAATTCTTTTTCGTTTTGAGTGAGTTTACAAAATTTAGAGAAACATTTGAAACAATCACTTTTGTGAGCCAAGAAATAGGTCCAAGTGTATCTAGTATAATCATATACAATCACAAAAGCGTATTTGCTTCCTCCTAGACATGTCGTGTCAATTGGTCCAAATAAGTCCAAATGGATCAATTGTAATGGTCTAGTGGTGCTAATTTGATTTTTTGGTTTGAAACTAGTTTTTATTTGTTTACCTAGTTGACACGCATCGCATACTTTGTCCTTAACAAACTTCATATTGGGAATCCCTCGTACTAATTCTCTAGAGGAGATCTTAGATATTAGTTTCATGCTTGCATGGCCTAATCTCCCATGCCAAAGCCAAGCATCATCTTTTAAAGCGGAGAGGCACATTTCATTACCTAGTTCATCAAGATTGATGATGTAGACATTATTTTGTTTTAATGCAATCATAGTCATGTTATTGTTTGGTGTTTCAATAATACACACATTTGATTCAAATCTAACTATAACCTTTATCACATAATTGACTAATACTCACGAGATTATGTTTCAATCCATCAACTAGTAATACATTATCAATAGAAAAGTTTAATTTGTTACCTATGGTTCCCTTGCCAATGATTTTGCCTTTGTTGTTGTCTCCGAAGGTGACATAGCCTTCGTCTATGCTAGTGAGCTTGGAGAATTGGGATGGATCTCCGGTCATATGCCTTGAGCATCTACTATCAAGGTACCATCTCTTGCTCCTAGCTTGTGATTGTGTATGTTTCTACAAGAAGGGATTATTTTTAGGTACCCATTTACTTTTGGGTGCCTCAAAAACTGATGTAACTTGTTTATCATGTTGCATAGACTTGATCATGGTTCCTTTAGGAACCCAAATCAATTTGTTCGAACTAATTTTCTTGAATGGACATTGATAAGTTTTATGTCCATATTTGCAACAAAAGTTGCAATTGCTTTGGTGTTGAACATGTAAGATAGGACCTTTAATGAAGGTGGTTGGATTTTGGTGAGAACTTCTCACAAATCCGATTCCACTTCTTTTAGGAACGTGACACTTATTTGTAAGGATCATGTTCAAAGACTTGCTACCGACCTCGAATTTCTTCAAGGTGTCCTTAAGTAGCAAGTTCTCCTTTTGGAGAGTTTCTAGATCATGGCATTTTATGTATGGAGCTAAACTATCATGATATTCAGTTTTTAATTTATCAAAATTACAAGTAAGACTATCATGCTCATTTTTTAACAATTTATATTTTCTACTAATTGTTTTGCATTCATCAAATAACTCATGGAAGGAATTTAATAATTCATGATAAGATAAATCTACATCAATTAAATTCGTTACCTCCTCTCCGATGGCCATTAGGGTGTAATGAGCAACTTGCTCGGTGTTGGACTCCTCTTCTTCGGATGCGCTTGAATCATCCCACGTTGCTTTGTGCGCCTTCTTCTTTGATGTTCTCTTTTTGGCTTGGGGACATTCATTTTTGAAATGCCCCGGCTTCTTGCATTCATAGCATATCACTTGGTCCTTTTTATGTTCAAGTTTGTTTTTGGTGTTATTTTTAAATTTGTTCTTTCTTATAAATTTTTTAAATTTTTGAGTCAAAAGTGCAATGTCAGTGTCACTGTCCTCATCACTTGATGTTCCTTTCAAGTGGTCTTCTTGTGATTTGAGTGTCATATCCTTCCTGTTCTTTGGAAGGGGGTTCTCGAGCTCGTCATGAGCTTGACATGTCATTTCGTAGGTCATTAGAGACCCAATAAGTTCTTCAAGAGGGAATGTTTTAAGGTCCTTGGCCTCTTGAATGGCAGTAACTTTTGGATCCCAACTTTTAGGAAGGGATCTTAAGATTTTAGTTACTAATTCAAAGTTAGAAAAATCTTTACCAAGAGCTTTGAGTCCATTGATGACATCCGTGAAATGGGTGTACATGTCTCCGATGGACTCACTTGGTTTCATTCGGAAAAGTTCATAAGAGTGCACAAGAATGTTGATTTTGGACTCTTTCACTCGGCTAGTGCCTTCATGAGTGACCTCAAGAGTTCTCCAAATATCAAAAACAGAATCACAAATTGAAACGCGATTAAATTCATTTTTGTCTAGTGCACAAAACAAGGCATTCATAGCCTTTGCGTTTAAAGCAAAAACTTTCTTCTCCGATTCATTCCATTCGCTCATCGAAAGAGAAGATTTTTGAAATCCATTTTCAACAATAGTCCAAAGCTCGAAATTCATGGAAATGAGGAAGATTCTCATACGTGTAATCCGACCCATTAAACATAGGTGGATGTGTAATGGAGTGTCCCTCATGCATGCCAGAGTAAGCCATCTCTCTTGGGTATTAAACCAAATATGAGAGTGAGCCTTGCTCTGATACCAATTGTTAGGATCGGAGCGGCACTAAGAGGGGGGGGTGAATTAGTGCAGCGGATTAAACTTGTAAGTTTGAAAACGATTTCGTAAAATGCAAGGAGATTTCGTTTCGATAGTAACTTGAGTAAAGTGAAAAACGAAAACTTGCTGCTATGTAGATAATGATTGCTGAAAAGTAAGAACTTGTTATGTAGATAATGATTGCAGAAAAGTAAGAACTCACACATTCAAGGAACACACCAATTTAAGTGGTTCGGTCAAAATGACCTACATCCACTTGCGAAGCCTTCTTCGATGAGGCTCCCAACTTCCACTAGCAAATCTCTTTGAAGGGGAAGGACAAATACCCCTCTTACAACCTTTTACAAGTGGTTCACACTCTTACAAGTTTTCAAAGAGAAAGAAGGAGGTGAACACTCAAGCAATTGAAAGCAAGACTTGCTAAAGACTTTCCTAAGGCTTTATCTCAATTTCTTACACCTCAAAGGTTGTAATCTCTAATGAGAATTGAGGGGTATTTATAGGCCTCAAGAGGATTCAAATTTGGGCTCCAAAATTTGAATTCTCTTCGGTTCCCGAAGCTAGCGGTGCCACCGCCTGTCAGTGGCGGTGCCACCGCCTGTCAGTTGTGACACTGACAGTGTACTGGGCGGTGCCACCGCCTAGCTCTCGGGTGCTGGGCGGTGCCACCGCCCAGACCGACGGTTCCACCGCCCGACCTTACTAGTCACTGGTTGGGCTTTAAGTCCGGCCCAAACCAGGTTGCATTTTGGGCCCAATTGGCCCCTAATCAAGATATAGGATTATTTCTTAATCCTAACCTTAATTTCATTTAAACTACGTAACTAAAGACATACTCCTAAGCAAGTTTTTAACCGGCGAACTTCAAGTCTTGTTCTGGCGAGCTTTCCGGCGATCTTCCGACGGACTTCCGATACGCCCTTGGATTTCTTCCGACGGACTCCCAGCTGGCTCCCGATCTTGTGGCAAAGTCAACGAGTAGCCGAGCCTTCTCGGTGATCTCTACGAACCTCCGATGATCTCTTCGGCGGACTTCCGAAAACTCCGATAAGTCCCCGATTTCTTCTCGATTGGTTCCGGCAGCATCTCCGACGAATCTTCGGACTCTCAACGGACACTCGAACACCCATCGAACTTGACTCCGGTAGACTTGCTTTATGTCTTCAAGCTGTCATAGTTAATCCTGCATACTTATCTCAACATATGGATTAGATAAAACATGACAATTGAATTCATCATCAAAATCCGAGATTCAACAGCGTCTTGGCCGCAAGGGTGCCTCACGCCTTAGGCAATTCCAGCTAAGGTCGTGACATTGTGGTATCAGAGCGGGCAAGCACTTCGAGCAAGCAGCGAAGGAACTTCGCAACTTCGCCATGGCAAAGCATCGTGGCGAATCAAGCAAGACGGGGCAAGCCGGACCCTTGCCCCAAGCAGCCGCAGGTGGGCTGCATGTGCACACTCGCTCTCATGCTGTTGGAGCCACTCAAGAGGAGCGCGACAGCGAACGTGATGAGCGAGAAGTTGGCTACTCTCCGCGAGCGGAGGAAGCGCAATCTGGAGCGCTAACTGGGAAAAAGAGTCACAAGGAGAGACTCACAACGGCGGAAACCCGCCTGGATGTTCTTGAAGCGAGCGTGGAGGAACTCTACCATGGCCAACAAAGGCTTGTCGGGGTAGAGAGCTCGCAAGAGGAAGCGGAGTCTAGGATCGATAAGGTCGAGGCCCTAGTCGACCGACTGTCGGATGACACCAAAGACTCCGTGCAGCACCTGCAGGAAGTGGTGGCGGAACTCACTTCAAGGGTGGCTATGCTCATTAGAGCACTAAATGCGGGAGGAAGCAACACCCGCGTTGCACCACCACAAAACTTGAGGGCTCCCGAGCCTCATGGTTATGGAGGGGCTAGAGATGCCAAAGAGCTCGAGAATTTTCTATTCGACATGGAACAATACTTTCGAGCTACGAGGCCCGATTCTGAAGACACCAAAGTTTCTATAGCAACAATGTATATGAATGGAGATGCGAAACTTTGGTGGCGAACCCGTTGGGAGGAGATCCAACAAGGTCGGTGTCGAGTTGACACATGGGAGGACTTGAAGCGGGAGTTGAGAACTCAGTTCCTACCAGAGAACACAGAGTTCGTCGCAAGGAGGAAGTTGAGACAACTCCGTCAGAGTACTTCTATCCGAGACTATGTCAAACAATTTTCTGCACTCATGCTGGACATACAAGACATGTCCGAGAAGGACAAGCTGTTCAGCTTCCTCGATGGTCTAAAGCCGTGGGCTCAACAAGAACTAAATCGAAGGAATGTCACCGATGTAGTCGGGGCAATCGCTGCTGCAGAAAGCTCACTGACTTTGTTTCCTCCGAAGACCCGGGAAGAAGGAAACAATCTTCAAACAATTGCCCTCCAAAACATTCTCTAGGGAAGGAGCTCGGGGGCGACCAAAAGAAGAGGAGTTCCCACAAAGGGCCAAACCCAAAAGGCAAGGCCTCAAAACCTAGAGGATGCTTCTTGTGCGGAGGGCCGCATATGGTGAGGGAGTGCCCACAAAAACAGGCACTCAATGCTTTAACAGCTTCCATCCACCCCCCCCGATCAGACAAGGGCAAAGCTGTCGCTCTTAGTTCGAGCAGTTCTGAATCCAGCAGCGACGATGAGGAGTCACAAGGACCCCGGATGGGGGCAATGCGTTTGTTAAATGCCATGCGGGGTCAAGTGGGGGAGAACACGAAGACAAAGCTACAAAAAGCAGGAATTGGTGAGCTGATGTACGTGGACATCAAGCTAAATGGCCAAACGACCCGTGCTATGGTGGACACGGGTGCCACCCACAACTTCATTGTCGATTCAGAAGCAAAGTGACTTGGGTTGATCTTGGAGAAGAGCCCAAGTCGAATGAAGGCGGTGAACTCGGAGGCCAGGCGAATCTCCAGGTTGGCGAAGGGAGTTCCCATTAAGATCGGGACATGGAGCGGGAACACCAACATGATGGCAGTGCCACTGGATGACTTCCAAGTGATTCTTGGAATGGAGTTCATGCACGTAGCGAAGTTGGTGCTAATGCCATTCCTCAACTCCTTGTGTATGATGGGGGGTGACGATCCCTGCGTGGTTCCCGTCTCTCGGAGAGGAACCAAGGAACCCCAACACATATCGGCTTTGCAACTGAAGAAAGGGGTGCGGAAAGGTGAACTAACATTCGTGACTGCTATGAAGCTAGAGCCACTCGACGAGAAGGCCATTCAAGAAACTGCTGTGGTGGTGAACGTCCTGAAGGAGTTCAATGATGTTATGCCACCCGATTTGCCGACGACTCTTCCACCACGCAGAGGCGTAGATCATAGAATCGAGTTGGAGCCAGGAGTGAAGCCTCCAGCGAGACCACCCTATCGAATGCCCCCACCAGAGTTAGCTGAACTCAGGAAACAGTTAGGTGAACTACTAAGTGGTGGTCTCATCCGCAGCTCTGAAGCACTATTCGGAGCTCCAGTTCTCTTCCAGAAGAAACAAGATGGGAGTCTCCGACTATGCGTTGATTACCTAGCCCTAAACAAAGTAACAGTGAAGAACAAGTATCCCATCCCGCTCATCGCGGACTTGTTCGACCAGTTGGGCAAAGCCAAGTATTTCTCAAAACTCGACCTTCGGTCGGGGTATTGGCAGGTGCGCATTGCTGAAGGCGATGAAGCGAAGACTACCTGTGTGACCAGGTATAGAGCATTTGAGTTCTTGGTGATGCCTTTTGGCTTAACCAACGCTCTGGCCACATTCTGCACTCTCATGAACCAGCTATTCAAGGAGTATTTAGATAAGTTCGTGGTCGTCTACTTAGATGATATCGTCGTTTACAGTCAAACGCTCGAGGAGCATGTCCAGCACCTTCGAACAATTTTCAAGGTTCTCAGGGAGAACACTTTGTTCGTGAAAAGGGAGAAATGCTACTTTGCCCAAACAGAGATCTTGTTCTTGGGGCATCGAATCGGTGATGACTCAATTCGCATGGATAAAACAAAAGTGCAAGCGGTTGTGGAATGGCGGACTCCAAAGAAGGTGCCAGAGTTGAGATCCTTCCTTGGTTTCATTAACTACTATCGACGCTTGATAGCGGGGTACTCAAAGCGTGCAACTCCACTGACGGAGTTGTTGAAGAAGGAGCAGCCTTGGAAGTGGTCTGACAAATGTGAAATAGCATTCCAAGATCTGAAGGCTACCGTTATGGAAGAACCAGTACTCAAATTGCCAAACTATGGGGAGCCTTTTCAAGTCCATACAGATGCTTCGGACTTCGCTATTGGGGGAGTACTTATGTAGGAGGATCATCCGGTGGCCTACGAGAGCCGCAAGATTAACGAGACCGAGCAGCGGTATCCAGTGCACGAGAAGGAGATGACAGCGGTGATCCACTGTCTACGAGTTTGGCGACACTACCTCCTCGGATCGCGATTTGTGCTGAGGACCGACAACATCGCTCTGAGCTATTTCCAAACACAAAAGAAACTTTCCCCAAAGCAAGCACGGTGGCAGGACTTTTTGGCTGAATTTGATATGGCAATGGAGTATAAGCCTGGGAGGGCAAATGTCGTGGCCGATGCATTGAGTCGGAAGGTGGAGCGCGTGAATGCCATACAATTGGAGGGCGGAGGCCAAGCAAGTCAGTTGCACTCCAACTTCCTTTCCAGGATCAGGGATGGACTGTGTAGTGACCCCCAGGCAGTCATCCTGATGCAGCTCATCAAAGAAGGCAAGGCACGACGATTTTGGATCCAGGAGGGACTCGTTTACACAAAAGGGAATAGGGTTTATGTTCCCCGAGTGGACAATTTGAGACGTGAACTCTTAAGAGAGTGTCACAATTCCCTTTAGGCTGGACACCCAGGTATTCACCGAACATTGGCTCTCGTGGAGAGGGCCTTCTACTGGCCGAAGATGGGGATTGACGTGGACGAATATGTTCGAACGTGCCTCACTTGCCAATAAGACAAGGCGGAACAACAGAAGCCGGTCGGACTTTTGGAGCCGTTGCCCGTACCAGAGAGGCCGTGGGAGAGCATTTCCTTGGACTTCATATCGAGCTTGCCACTTGTAGGGAGACTCGGATCGATACTCGTGGTGGTCGATCGGTTTTCAAAGTATGCAACTTTCATTGCTGCTCCCCTACACTGTTCAGCAGAGGAGGCGGCCAAGCTGATGATGAGAGATGTGGTGAAGAAGTATTGGGGAGTCCCGCACAACATCATTAGTGATCGAGATGCTCGGTTCCTGGGACGATTCTGGACCGAGCTATTCAAGTTGTTGGGGTCAAAGTTATACTTCTCCACAAGCCTCCACCCCCAAACGGATGGCCAGACTGAAAGGATAAACTCGCTCTTGGAGCAATATCTTCGGCACTACGTGAGTGCCAACCAACGAGATTGGGTGAAGTTGTTGGACATTGCCCAATTCTCCTACAACTTGCAGCGGAGCTCTGCGTCCAACAAGAGCCCCTTCGAGATTATTACAGGACAACAACCGTCAACTCCTCACACCATGGCAATTGGATATACTGGGAGTAGCCCGTCAGCTTACCATTTCGTAAAGGAGTGGCACCGAAATGCAGATATTGCGCGGGCTTACTTGGAGAAGGCGGCAAGAAGAATGAAGAAGTGGGCAGACTTGGGAAGGCGACCACAAGAGTTCAAGGTTGGCGATTTGGTGTTGGTAAAGCTTCAGCCAGCATCACTCCAATTCTTCAGGAATAAAATCCACAAAGGATTGGTGCGCAAATATGAAGGGCCCTTCCCAATTATCAGCAGGGTAGGCAATGTCTCCTACAAGTTGCAGCTGCCGGCGTGGTTCAAAATTCACAATGTTCTTCACGCCAGCAACTTAAAAGCCTACCACTCGGATCCGCAAGATGCTTCACGAAGTATTCCAACTCGGCTACCCCCCACCACTGCCTCCTACGAGAAGCGAGTTGAAACAATCCTGGCGGACCGTAAGATAAAGCTACCCAATGGAGCTGAACAGACAGAGTATTTGGTGAAGTGGCGAAAGCTTCCCCGAACCGAAGCCAGCTGGGAGCCAGAAGACGCCCTATGACATGAGGAAGCAATCATCAACAACTATCAACAAGCGTCGACGAGGGCGTCGACAGTTTAAGTGGGGGAGAATGTCACGAACGGTCGTTGCGCACCCGCAACAACTTCGTTCAACGAACCGTTCGTCGCTCACACCTACATGTACAGCTGCTTGGCAGCATGTTTTCTCTTGGTTTTGGGTCATTTTGCTTGTAAAAATGTAAGTTCGAACACGCTGCAGCGTTACAAAGCGACCGCTTACCGAACCGAGCAAAACAGCCCCAAAACAGCTCCGTTTTCGTGTGCCGCGGGCTGATTTCTGGAATCTGCCTCCGCTCACCAAAACGTCAGCCATCTCAGCCCCTGGGAACCCCGCAGGTGGCACAGGGCTAGATGGGGCTTCGGTTATATGTCAGGCGTTGAACAACCTTTCGCAAGTTCGCACGTTACCTTGACGGGAACTTGTTGTCGCGCCCGGCACCCGGCACCCGGTGAGCAGCTGTTTGTGGGCTTGCAGCTGTTCGTTCAACCTTCTAAAGCCCTTGTTTTCCCCTCTCCCTCTTTTCTCTTGTGCACGCAAGGTGCTCGCTGAATTGCTTGTAAAGCTTCCCCTTTTCGCGAGACGTCGGGACTTGTCCGTCGCTCGTTCTTCGAACTAATCAACTTTCTCTTTTACAGGTCCTTCGGGACCTACAAGAGGTTGCAAGTGGGCTGATCTTTGTGGAGCAATATCGCAAGGGCGAAGTGCGACTTAGGCAACGTAAGCTAAGTTCGCGTCTTGGCCGCAAGGGTGCCACACGCCTTAGGCAATTCCAGCTAAGGTCGTGACAGCTCGCCACCGTCGCTACGGCAACCCAAAAACGGACCAAAAACAGGCCAAAACAGCCCAAAACAGCTCCGTTTTCGTGTGCCGCGGGCTGATTTCTGGAATCTGCCTCCGCTCACCAAAACGTCAGCCATCTCAGCCCCTGGGAACCCGCAGGTGGCACAGGGCTAGATGGGGCTTCGGTATATGTCAGGCGTTGAACAACCTTTCGCAAGTTCGCACGTTACCTTGACGGGAACTTGTTGTCGCGCCCGGCACCCGGCACCCGGTGAGCAGCTGTTTGTGGGCTTGCAGCTGTTCGTTCAACCTTCTAAAGCCCTTGTTTTCCCCCTCTCCCTCTTTTCTCTTGTGCACGCAAGGTGCGCGCTGAATTGCTTGTAAAGCTTCCCTTTTCGCGAGACGTCGGGACTTGTCCGTCGCTCGTTCTTTCGAACTAATCAACTTTCTCTTTTACAGGTCCTTCGGGACCTACAAGAGGTTGCAAGTGGGCTGATCTTTGTGGAGCAATATCGCAAGGGCGAAGTGCGACTTAGGCAACGTAAGCTAAGTTCGCGTCTTGGCCGCAAGGGTGCCACACGCCTTAGGCAATTCCAGCTAAGGTCGTGACAGCTCGCCACCGTCGCTACGGCAACCCAAAAACGGACCAAAAACAAGCCAAAACAGCCCAAAAATAGGCCAAAACTGGCCGTTTTTGGCTGCGTGAGCGAGCGACGAGCGGCGGACAGCTAGCGAAGCATGGGGCGGCACCATCCCTGCTATACGAAAGCCCCATCCAGCCCTGTGTCACCCGGGGGGTTCCAGGGTGTTGAGATGGCGGACGTTTTGGGCCGCTCGCCACCGTCACTGCGGCACACGAAATCGGACAAAAAACAGGCCAAAACTGGCCATTTTTGTCTGCGCGATCGAGCGGCGAGCGGCGGACAGCGAGCGAAGCTTGGGGCGGCACCTTCCCTGCTATACGAAAGGCCCATCTAGCCGTGTGCCACCCGAGGGGTTCCAGGGTGATGAGATGGCTGACGTTTTGGGCCGCTCGCCACCGTCGCTGCGGCACGCAAAAACGGACGAAAAACAGGCCAAAACAGCCCAAAAACAGGCCAAAACTGGCCGTTTTTGGCTGCGCGAGCGAGCGGCGAGCGGCGGATAGCGAGCGAAGCATGGGGCAGCACAGTCCCTGCTATACGAAAGCCCCATCCAACCCTGTGCCACCCGGGGGGTTCCAGGGTGCTGAGATGGTTGACTTTTTGGCCTGCTCACCACCGTCACTGCGGCACGCGAAAATGGACCAAAAACAGGCCAAAACAGCCCAAAACCAGGCCAAAACTGGCCGTTTTTGGCTGCGCGAGCGAGCGGCGAGTGGCGGACAACGAGCGAAGCATAGGGCGGCACCTTCCCTGCTATACGAAAGCCCCATCCAGCCCTGTGCCACCCGGGGGGTTCCAGGGTGTTGAGATGGCTGACCTTTTGGCCCGCTCGCCACCATCGCTGCGGCACGCGAAAACGGACCAAAAACAGGCTAAAACTGGCCAAAAATAGGCCAAAACTGGCCATTTTTGGCTGCGCGATCGACCGGCGAGCGGCGGACAGCGAGCGAAGCTTGGGGCGGCACCTTCCCTGCTATACGAAAGCCCCATCTAGCCCTGTGCCACCCGAAATCATCGAGTCCTTCACTATCATGGTAGATGGCACCTATTGGGAAAAATATATTATAGTAGAATAATTTATTCTCTCTTTGTGTATCAAAATGAGTTCCTCATCAAAATACCAACTTGATATCAAAAGCATATATCAACCAGAGCAGCATATATAGTAGAGTAATGAATCAATCATATTATGAGACTAAATTTTAACATGGAAAATCCAATGCGGGAACAACCATAGGACTTTTGTCCACTTCCATACAGTGGTTTGACTGGTTTAAATATACTCATGGAGTCCTCTCATGCTGACAATTCAAAGAAGGACTATTGATCCGGTTCGGACTAACTGATTACGAGAATATTGACAAACCTCTAGCAAAGATCCGACAAACCTCTACCGTTAAGGAGTACCAAACCAGGTTTGAAAGGTTATCTAATCAAACTTATGATTGGTCTCAAAACAACTATTAGGGACCTTCATTGAGGGCTTGAAGCCAGAGATCCGGGGAGAAGTTCAAGCACGACAACCGTACACGCTTATGGCAGCCATCTCTTTCGCACGACATCAAGAGGAGCGATTGAACCATGAAGCTCATAGGACTAGGATCGCTTCTCGGCCTACAATGCAGAAGCCCTCAACCCCCCCTACTATCAACCGAGTCCCTGCACCAAAAATGATGACAAGAGAAGAGCTTCAGGAGCGATCTACGGAGGAGTTATGTTGGCACCGCGATGAGCCGTGCAACCGCGAGCATCACTGTAGAAAAGAGAGACTTCTTATGATTGAACCAGTAGAAGAAGAGGTCATTGAATATCTAGAAGAGAGCCTTGATAATGAAAAGGAAGATGCAGAAGAAGAGCCACAACCAATCGAAGTTACGGTACATGCACTAGCCGGCTACTCAAACCCGCAAACGATGAAAGTTGAAGGCCTTCTCAAACAACAATCGATCACTATTCTCATCGACACGGGCAGCACTAATAACTTCCTAGATAGTAAAGTTGCTGTCCGGATGGCCTTACCTATCGATTATTACAGTAGGTTTAATGTCAAGTTCACCAACGGATGGATTTTGAAGTGTGATTGTAGGCGCCCGCGGGAGAAACTATTACTGCAGGACCAAGAGATAATTGCAGATTTCTTCCTCCTTCCTCTTGATGATCATGAGGCCATGCTCAAAATTGAATGGTTGACAACATTAGGTAATGTTTCTTGGAATTTTATGAAACTAATTTTGAGATTTTACAGTAAAGGGAAACAGGTGATTCTACACGGGAAACATGGGGGCGACGTAATGACGATTTGCACACAACAAATGGAGAAGGTTTTGCATAAAGCATGCAGCAGCTTTTTGGTACAACTCGAGCAGCAAACTAAGGGAGAGCCAATAGAATTTGAAGATCCTAACCTACTTCCTTTGCTTGCTGAATTTTCAGATATATTTGACGAACCACGCAACCTACCTCTTGCCCATCGGCATGATCATTGTATACCAATTCTTCTGGGCAAACCTCCTGCAAATACTTAGCTATATCAACATTCATATCTGCAGAAGGATGAAATAGAAAGGATTCTAAAAGAGATGCCCGAAATAGGAGTTATTCGGCCAAGTTGCAACCCCTATGACATAACCATCAAGGACAAATACCCTATTCCAATAGCAGATGAATTGCTAGATGAAAGGGAGCACAAATCTTCACAAAGTTGGACCTTCGATCCAAGTATCATCAAATATGAGTGTACAAAGAAGACATACCGAAAACCGTCTTTTGAACACACAACGGCCACTATGAATTTTTGCCAGAAGATAAAATATCATGGGCATATCATATCAGAGGAAGGTGTGGCAGTGGACCCCTCCAAAATTAGAGCAATGCAGAATTGGCTGACCTTGTGGAACATAAAATTGCTACGTGGCTTTCTCGGTTTAATAGGCTACAATCGCAAGTTCATGAAAAACTATGGAAAGATCAGTGCACCACTTACTTCCTTACTGAAAAAAGATGTCTTCCAATGGTTGGACAAAGCCTCCGCTGCCTTTGACAAACTTAAGGTAGCCATGATGACGACGTCGGTGCTAGCACTACCAGATTTTAACCGGCCCTTCATTATTGAGGCCAACGTATCTGGAGTTAGAATTAAAGCCATTCTCATGCAAGATGGTCGACCACTCGCATACACTAGCAAGGCATTATCTCCCTCCCATCAAAACATGTCAACATATGATAAGGAGATGCTCGCCATTGTGCACGCAGCAACGAGGTGGAGACCCTACTTGATCGGTCGACGATTTCAAATTAAAACTGACCATAAAAGCCTCAAGTACCTTTTAGAGCAAAAGATATCATCCCCTGAGCAGCAAAAATGGGTAAAAAAACTTCTTAGATTTGATTATGAAATAACTTTCAAAAAGGGGAAAGAGAATGTTGTTGCAGATGCGCTTTCGTAGCTAGCCGAGCAAGCTGAACTTTGGCCGTTTCGCTTCCAACCAGTGACTTCCTTGAGGATATTAAGATGGAATGGTAGGATGATCTAGAGGCCAGTAAGATCATAAAAAAATTGGAAGAAGCATCAAGCTCCGTGGCTCATTACAATTGGGACTCAAAAGAATTACACTATAAAGGATGCACTGTGCTTATGACAAATTCTACTTGCATCTTCACGCGCAGATTTTGGACAAAGTTATTCCATATGCAGGGTACTAAATTGAAAAGGAGTATGCAATATCACCTACAAATCGACAGCCAGACGAAAGTTGTAAATAGGTGCTTGGAGATAGTCCAAAGCCACCCACCAAATATGACTACTTAAGGAGAACTCCAGACCCAGCCAAGTGTCATTATTGATCAATGGATCATGACTCGACGACGATGACCCACTACTGAAGTGCTAATACAGTGGGTAAACCTACCAACAGAAGATGCAACTTGGGAGAACTATGATGACTTGAAGATCAAATTTCCAAAATTCATGAATCGTCAATCTTGAGGACAAGGCTGATTTGAAGAGGGCGGGTCTGTTAGGACTCTAGCTAGGAGAGTCCTAATTGATAGGGGCATTCATGTAAATCCTACCTAAGCCGACCCTTATTAAAGAGGTGAAGAGGCCAGCTAGGGTTTGGATGTTATTTCTTGAAGAAGAATTAAGAGTTGTAAAGGAATAGGAGTCTTGAGTAGGAGTCCTATTAGGAGTCTTGAGTAGAAGTCTTACTTGAGTAAGAGTCTTGAGTAGGAGTCCTATTAGGAGTTGGGGTTTAGAAGCCCTATAAATAGCTTTGTATTCCTCCTCTTTTGATAGGCAATAGATGAATATTTTCTGCAGCCTTTGAGCAGCAACTTGGAGGAAGGAACCCCTATAGAGTTCTAGGAGGCTGATCCCCTAAAGAGATCAACCCCAAGCTTAGAATCTGCAAGGGTTCTAACAAAATATTTGACGCGATGTAATGAACTTGGGCTGAGGTGTCCAAGTGAGGCGTAGTCCGAGCATCTCTCGCTGTAGCGCTCAGCTCAGCAATGCAGGAGCGGGCGCTGCACTTTGTGCTTGCTTCCTGCCTATCACTTCCGTAGACTTTCGCCTTGTGCTGCTGCAGTACTAGCGAGCGAGCGACTTCGGTTCGATGAGGCACAGACTGGCATGCAATGCTGCGGTCGCTGCTGCAGTGCCGGCGACGGCGACCTCGAAGCAATGTGCTGCACGTGCCCCATCCCTATCCCTGCCCCGCTCGCGTACTGTTGCACAAAAAACAGCCAACCTTGGCCTCAATGCCCGCGCTTGTTTCTTCTTGACCTGAATGCAGTTGGGTTCAGACAATACAATGACCCCAATGCTCTAGACCCAACTGCATATGGCTGAGATGTGCTAACCAGGCTCGCTCATCGTCCGCCGCTCGCTCGCGCAGCCAAAAATGGCAGGTTTTTGCTCTGTTTTTGGTCCGTTTTTGCATGCTGCAACGACGGTGGTGAGCGGTGCAAAACGTCAGCCTCAGCACCCTGGTGGCACAGGGCTGGATGAGGCTTTTGTATAGCAGGGAAGGTGCCGCCCCATGCTTCGCTCGCTGTCCGCCGCTCGCCGCTCGCTCGCGCAGGCAAAAATGGCCAGTTTTGGCCTGTTTTTGGGCTGTTTTGGCCTGTTTTTGGTCCGTTTTCGCATGCCGCAGCGACGGTGGCGAGCGGGCCAAAACGTCAGCCATCTCAGCACCCTGGAACCAACTTCAAGATGTATAGCTGCAATTTCCACCATAGATGCATCCGCAGTTTTGTGGTACCAAAAATATCGCTCCGCGCGCGAGATCCAACCAATCGGGTCTCCTTCTTCCCATCTAGGGAAGTCCACCCTCATGCGTGGATAGTTCAGATCAATCATAGAGCCTCCCCTCCCATGGAAGTCATCTCTTCGGGCTTGGTACGATTGGGCAGAGCTCTCTCCTTGATATGATTTCTTCGGGATTGGTGGTCGGCCCAATCTGAGTTCGGTAAAGAGCGTCCGAATCTTATCCTCCATTTGTGCCTCGAAGGCTTCAAATTTAGCATTGATTGCAGCCTCAGATGCATAGTACATGTCTCCAAATCTGTGATATTAAGATCTCTCTTTTGTTGTCGGGTTAAAGGCATGTATAGGTTGAGAGAAGTGGTGGTCAAAAGGATTGGTGGATTGATGGATGTAGGCTACGGTTTAGGCTTGTTTTGTGGCTGTTTTGGGTGTAGTTTGAGGGTGTGGTTTGGTAGAGTTTTAGGGCTGTGGAGGAAAGTTTTAGATTTATCATAGATGGTAGCAAAGGTTTGATAGAAATCAGTGGAAGTTTACTGCAGAATTGTGTTGTCTTGTAAGAGCAGAATTGTCGTCGAAGAAACAGCGTTTCTCAACGAAATTTCCATAAAAAACTTGAGAGATTTGAGGAGGGGAATTGATAGCAAAATCTCAGTAAATATGACAGTAAGTATGTCCAATTTAATTAAGAAAATTTCGGCAGTATAACAGCAAAGAAATTGGTGCAAGTTGCGATAGTAGAATTCTCGCTGAAAAATTTCAGCGGTTTGCGACAAAAATTTACAGCAACACAAAATCGTTTTAGAGGTGAATTCCTTAATAGATCAATCTTACATGGAAGTCAAGATGATCTATGAAATATATAAGAAATTTTGTTCAAAAAGATTGCAAATAGATCGGTTAAGGCAACAATATGCTGCTGAAATTTTCTGCAGCACAGATTTTCAAGTGTCACAGATTGGACGTAAATATCAGTAGTTTATGTTAAGAATTTTCAACGAAACCAAAGTGAAATCTACTGTTAGGAAGTGTTAAAGCTATCATAAAAATTTCATAGAGATTTGGACAGAAAAATATAGTAGCAAGATTAAACAATTTGTACTATGTGGCTGGAATTTCACAGTGCAGATTTTCAAGTATAGCAGCTTAGATGTAAAAGATTATGGTTTATATTAAGAATTTTTAACAAAACCAAAGGGAAATCTGCTATTAGGATGTGTCAAGCTGTCATAAAAATTTCGTAGAGATTTGGATAGAAAAAATGTAGTAGCAAGATCAAATAAATTGTGTTGTGGCGGCTGAAATTTTACAGTGCAGATTTTCAAGTACAGCAGATTAGATGTAAAAGATCATAGTTTATATTAAGAATTTTTTGATAAAACCAAAGGAAAATCTGCTATTAGGAAGTGTCAAATCTGTCATAAAAATTTGTAGAGATTTGGATAGAAAAAATGCAGTAACCAGATCAACCCGACATGTTATGCGGTCGAGATTTCTCAAATTAACAGATGACCATAAAAGCCTCAAGTACCTTTTAGAGCAAAAGATATCATCCCCTGAGCAGCAAAAATGGGTAAAAAAACTTCTTAGATTTGATTATGAAATAACTTTCAAAAAGGGGAAAGAGAATGTTGTTGCAGATGCGCTTTCGTAGCTAGCGAGCAAGCTGAACTTTTGGCCGTTTCGCTTCCAACCAGTGACTTCCTTGAGGATATTAAGATGGAATGGTAGGATGATCTAGAGGCCAGTAAGATCATAAAAAAATTGGAAGAAGCATCAAGCTCCGTGGCTCATTACAATTGGGACTCAAAAGAATTACACTATAAAGGATGCACTGTGCTTATGACAAATTCTACTTGCATCTTCACGCGCAGATTTTGGACAAAGTTATTCCATATGCAGGGTACTAAATTGAAAAGGAGTATGCAATATCACCTACAAATCGACAGCCAGACGAAAGTTGTAAATAGGTGCTTGGAGATAGTCCAAAGCCACCCACCAAATATGACTACTTAAGGAGAACTCCAGACCCAGCCAAGTGTCATTATTGATCAATGGATCATGACTCGACGACGATGACCCACTACTGAAGTGCTAATACAGTGGGTAAACCTACCAACAGAAGATGCAACTTGGGAGAACTATGATGACTTGAAGATCAAATTTCCAAAATTCATGAATCGTCAATCTTGAGGACAAGGCTGATTTGAAGAGGGCGGGTCTGTTAGGACTCTAGCTAGGAGAGTCCTAATTGATAGGGGCATTCATGTAAATCCTACCTAAGCCGACCCTTATTAAAGAGGTGAAGAGGCCAGCTAGGGTTTGGATGTTATTTCTTGAAGAAGAATTAAGAGTTGTAAAGGAATAGGAGTCTTGAGTAGGAGTCCTATTAGGAGTCTTGAGTAGAAGTCTTACTTGAGTAAGAGTCTTGAGTAGGAGTCCTATTAGGAGTTGGGGTTTAGAAGCCCTATAAATAGCTTTGTATTCCTCCTCTTTTGATAGGCAATAGATGAATATTTTCTGCAGCCTTTGAGCAGCAACTTGGAGGAAGGAACCCCTATAGAGTTCTAGGAGGCTGATCCCCTAAAGAGATCAACCCCAAGCTTAGAATCTGCAAGGGTTCTAACAAAATATTTGACGCGATGTAATGAACTTGGGCTGAGGTGTCCAAGTGAGGCGTAGTCCGAGCATCTCTCGCTGTAGCGCTCAGCTCAGCAATGCAGGAGCGGGCGCTGCACTTTGTGCTTGCTTCCTGCCTATCACTTCCGTAGACTTTCGCCTTGTGCTGCTGCAGTACTAGCGAGCGAGCGACTTCGGTTCGATGAGGCACAGACTGGCATGCAATGCTGCGGTCGCTGCTGCAGTGCCGGCGACGGCGACCTCGAAGCAATGTGCTGCACGTGCCCCCATCCCTATCCCTGCCCCGCTCGCGTACTGTTGCACAAAAAACAGCCAACCTTGGCCTCAATGCCCGCGCTTGTTTCTTCTTGACCTGAATGCAGTTGGGTTCAGACAATACAATGACCCCAATGCTCTAGACCCAACTGCATATGGCTGAGATGTGCTAACCAGGCTCGCTCATCGTCCGCCGCTCGCTCGCGCAGCCAAAAATGGCAGGTTTTGCTCTGTTTTTGGTCCGTTTTTGCATGCTGCAACGACGGTGGTGAGCGGTGCAAAACGTCAGCCTCAGCACCCTGGTGGCACAGGGCTGGATGAGGCTTTTGTATAGCAGGGAAGGTGCCGCCCCATGCTTCGCTCGCTGTCCGCCGCTCGCCGCTCGCTCGCGCAGGCAAAAATGGCCAGTTTTGGCCTGTTTTTGGGCTGTTTTGGCCTGTTTTTGGTCCGTTTTCGCATGCCGCAGCGACGGTGGCGAGCGGGCCAAAACGTCAGCCATCTCAGCACCCTGGAACCAACTTCAAGATGTATAGCTGCAATTTCCACCATAGATGCATCCGCAGTTTTGTGGTACCAAAAATATCGCTCCGCGCGCGAGATCCAACCAATCGGGTCTCCTTCTTCCCATCTAGGGAAGTCCACCCTCATGCGTGGATAGTTCAGATCAATCATAGAGCCTCCCCTCCCATGGAAGTCATCTCTTCGGGCTTGGTACGATTGGGCAGAGCTCTCTCCTTGATATGATTTCTTCGGGATTGGTGGTCGGCCCAATCTGAGTTCGGTAAAGAGCGTCCGAATCTTATCCTCCATTTGTGCCTCGAAGGCTTCAAATTTAGCATTGATTGCAGCCTCAGATGCATAGTACATGTCTCCAAATCTGTGATATTAAGATCTCTCTTTTGTTGTCGGGTTAAAGGCATGTATAGGTTGAGAGAAGTGGTGGTCAAAAGGATTGGTGGATTGATGGATGTAGGCTACGGTTTAGGCTTGTTTTGTGGCTGTTTTGGGTGTAGTTTGAGGGTGTGGTTTGGTAGAGTTTTAGGGCTGTGGATGAAAGTTTTAGATTTATCATAGATGGTAGCAAAGGTTTGATAGAAATCAGTGGAAGTTTACTGCAGAATTGTGTTGTCTTGTAAGAGCAGAATTGTCGTCGAAGAAACAGCGGTTTCTCAACGAAATTTCCATAAAAAACTTGAGAGATTTGAGGAGGGAATTGATAGCAAAATCTCAGTAAATATGACAGTAAGTATGTCCAATTTAATTAAGAAAATTTCGGCAGTATAACAGCAAAGAAATTGGTGCAAGTTGCGATAGTAGAATTCTCGCTGAAAAATTTCAGCGGTTTGCGACAAAAATTTACAGCAACACAAAATCGTTTTTAGAGGTGAATTCCTTAATAGATCAATCTTACATGGAAGTCAAGATGATCTATGAAATATATAAGAAATTTTGTTCAAAAAGATTGCAAATAGATCGGTTAAGGCAACAATATGCTGCTGAAATTTTCTGCAGCACAGATTTTCAAGTGTCACAGATTGGACGTAAAATATCAGTAGTTTATGTTAAGAATTTTTCAACGAAACCAAAGTGAAATCTACTGTTAGGAAGTGTTAAAGCTATCATAAAAATTTCATAGAGATTTGGACAGAAAAATATAGTAGCAAGATTAAACAATTTGTACTATGTGGCTGGAATTTCACAGTGCAGATTTTCAAGTATAGCAGCTTAGATGTAAAAGATTAATGGTTTATATTAAGAATTTTTTAACAAAACCAAAGGGAAATCTGCTATTAGGATGTGTCAAAGCTGTCATAAAAATTTCGTAGAGATTTGGATAGAAAAAATGTAGTAGCAAGATCAAATAAATTGTGTTGTGCGGCTGAAATTTTACAGTGCAGATTTTCAAGTACAGCAGATTAGATGTAAAAGATCAATAGTTTATATTAAGAATTTTTTGATAAAACCAAAGGAAAATCTGCTATTAGGAAGTGTCAAATCTGTCATAAAAATTTTGTAGAGATTTGGATAGAAAAAATGCAGTAGCAAGATCAAACAGACTATGTTATGCGGTTAGAATTCTGCAATGTATCTTTCGTCGTAGAGATGAAAACTTTGCGGCGAAAAGTTTATGCAGCAATATAGGAACAAATTTTTTTTTTAGATTTTTGAATAAGGATAACTAAATTGCAGCAGCAGTAAGGTAGGAAACCAGAACCTGTTGCAATT
>CM017197.1:38096455-38103955 GCA_004837865.1 Musa balbisiana
CATCCAGCCCTATGCCACCCGGGGGGTTCCAGGGTGCTGAGATGGCTGACGTTTTGGGCCGCTCGCCACCGTCGCTGCGGCACGCGAAAACGGACCAAAAACAGGCCAATACAGCCCAAAAACAGGCCAAAACTGGCCATTTTTTGCTGCGCGAGCGAGCGGAGAGCGGTAGACAGCGAGCGAAGCATAGGGCGGCACCTTCCCTGCTATACGAAAGCCCCATCCAGCCCTGTGCCACCCGGGGGTTCCAGGGTGCTGAGATGGCTGACGTTTTGGCCCGCTCGCCACCGTCGCTGCAGCACGCGAAAACGGACCAAAAATAGGCCAAAACAGCCCCAAAACAGGCCAAAACTGGCTATTTTTGGCTGCGCGAGCAAGCGGCGAGCGACGGACAGCGAGCGAAGCATGGGGCGGCACCTTCCCTGCTATACGAAAGCCCCATCCAGCCCTGTGCCACCCGGGGGGTTCCAGGGTGCTGCCCCTATAAGTTTTTTGTTCGAAGCTTTCTCCACTTTTATCAACTTCTAACTTAGTGGATGTGCTCATAGGAGTGTTAATAGCTTTTGAGCTTTCCATATTAAATCTCTTTAGCAAGTCTAAAGCATATTTAGTTTGACTAATAAAGATGTCATTTCTTAGTTGCTTAATTTATAAGCCTTAGAAAAAGGTTAATTCTCTCATCAAACTTATTTCAAATTCTAGACTCATGGTTTTAGCAAATGATTCACAAAGAGATTCGTTTGTAGAGCCAAAGATAATATCATCAACATAAATCTGAACAATAAGAAAATTATTTTCAAAATTCTTGATAAACAATGTAGTATCAACCTTGCCTTTTGTAAAATTATTTTTAATAAGAAAAGAATTAAGTCTCTCATACCAAGCCCTTGGGGCTTGTTTTAAATCATAGATAGCTTTAGTTAATTTAAACATATGATTAGTGAGGCTATTATTTTCAAATCCGGGAGGTTGTTCAACATAAACTTCTTCGGAAATAAAGCCATTAAGAAAAGTACTTTTAACATCTATTTGAAATAACTTAAAATTATTATTATTAGCATAGGCAAGGAGCATCCTTATGGCTTCTAATCTAGCCACAGGAGCGAAGGTTTCTTCATAATCGATACATTCTTCTTGGTTGAAACCTTTGGCTACTAATCTAGCCTTATTTATAACCACGATACCATATTCATCTTGCTTGTTTCTAAAAACCCATTTAGTACCAATAACTAAATGGTCATTTGGCCTAGGAACAAGCTTCCACACCTCATTTCTCTCAAATTGATTTAACTCATCTTGCATTGTGATAATCCATGAATCATCTTTCATGGCTTCGTCAATACATTTAGGTTCAATTTGGGAGAGAAAAGCGGCGTTGGCACAAAATTCTTTAAGAGAAGAACGTGTTTGAACCCCCTTAGATGTGTCTCCTAGAATTAGCTCCTTAGGATGAGCATCTACATATTTCCAATCCTTGGGTAAGGATGTTTCGGAAGTGGATGCATCCAAGTTGCTAGTTGGAGAAGGGGTTTCATTTAAATTCAAAGAATCAAAATTAACATCATCATCAAAATCATTTTTCTTGATTTCGGAAATCTCATTGAAAACAACATGAATGGATTCTTCTATAATTAAAGTTCTTTTATTGAATATACGAAAATCTTTAGAAACCGAAGAATAACCAAGGAAAATTCCTTCATCGGATTTAGCATCAAATTTTCCTAAGGCATCTTTCTCATTCAAGATAAAACACTTGCACCCAAAAACTTTAAAATATGAAACATTGGGTTTTTTGTTGTTCCACAACTCATAGGAAGTTTTGGTGAGCAAGGGTCTTACTAGAACTCTATTCAAAATATAACATGCAGTGTTTACGGCTTCGGCCCAAAAATATTTGGGTAGGCTATGTTCATTCAACATGGTTCTTGCCATTTCTTATAAATTTCTATTTTTTCTTTCTACTACTCCATTTTGTTGAGGATTTCTTGGAGTAGAGAAGTTATGATAGTATCCATTAAATTCACAAAATTCTTGAAAATCATGGTTTTGAAATTTACCACCATGATCACTTCTAATTGATGCAATCATAGAACCCTTTTCATTTTGGACAAGTTTGCAAAACTTGGTAAAATATCTAAAGCATTCATTTTTGTGTTTTAAGAAATAAGTCCATGTGTATCTACTATAGTCATCTACAATGACGAAGGCGTATTTGCTACCTCCTAGACTTGATGTAGAGATAGGTCCAAACAAGTCCATATGGATCAATTGTAAGGGCCTAGAGGTGCTTATTTGATTCTTAGATTTGAAACTACCCTTAATTTATTTTCCTAATTGACAAGCATCACACACATTATCTTTGATGAACTTGATATGAGGAATTCCTCTTACAAGTTCTTTGGATGATATTTGAGTGATTAGTTTCATGCTAGCATGACCTAATCTCCTATGTCAAAGCCAAGCATCCTCATTCAAAACTGGGAAATACTGTTCATTGCAAAGATCATTGATGTCAATGGTGTATACGTTATTTTGTTTTAATGTAATCATAGATGTGTTTTTGTATGGTTTTTCAACGATGCAAGCATTAGATTCGAATTTGACAATATATCCTTTATCACACAATTGACTAATGCTCAAGAGGTTATGTTTTAAACCATCAACTAACAAAACATCTTCAATAAAGAAGTTGGATTTGTTACCTATGGTTCCTTTGCCAATGATTTTACCCTTGTTGTTGTCTCCGAAGGTGACATAGCCTTCGTCTATGCTGGTGAGTTTAGAGAATTGAGATGGATCTCCGGTCATATGCCTTGAGCATCCACTATCAAGGTACCATCTCTTGCTCCTAGCTTGTGATGATGTATGTTTCTACAAGAAAGGATGATTTTTAGGTACCCATTTACTTTTGGGTGCCTCAAACACTGATCTAAATTGTTTATCATGTTGCATAGAGTTTATCGTGGTTCCTTTAGGAACCCAAATCAATTTGTTTGGACTAACTTTCTTGAATGGACAATGATAAGTTCTATGTCCATGTTTGCAACAAAAGTTACATTTGCTTTGGTGCCGAACATATAAGATAGGGCCTTTAATGAAGGTGGTTGGATTTTGGTGAGGACTTCTCACAAATCCGATTCCACTTCTTTTAGGAACATGACCCTTATTTGTAAGGATCATATTCAAAGACTTGCTACCAACCTCGAATTTCTTCAAGGTGTCCTTAAGTAGCAAGTTCTCCTTTTGGAGAGTTTCTAGATCATGACAATTTTTACATGGAGCTAAACTATCATGATATTCAATTTCTAATTTGTCGAAATTACAAGTAAGACTATCATGCTCCTTTTTTAGCAATTTATATTTTCTACTAATAGTTTTGCATTCATCAAATAAGTCATGGAAGGCATTTAGTAATTCATCAAATGATAAATCTGCATCAATTAAATTTGTTACCTCATCTCCGATGGCCATTAGGGCGTAATGAGCAACTTGCTCGGTGTTGGACTCCTCTTTTTCGGACGCGCTTGAGTCATCCCACATTGCTTTGAGCGCCTTCTTCTTTGGTGTTCTCTTCTTGGCTTGGGGACAATTACTTTTGTTGTCCTGGCTTCTTGCATTCGTAGCAAATAACTTGGTCCTTTTTGGGTTCAAATTTATTTTTTGAGTCATTTTTAAACTTGTTTCTTTTAATGAATTTTTTGAATTTCCTTGTTAGAAGTGCCAAGTCATCATCACAGTTTTCATCACTTGAGTTTTCTCTCAAGTGGTCTTCGAAAGTTCTAAGTGTCATATCCTTCGTGTTCTTTGGAAGGATCTCTTCTTGCTCTTCATGAGCTTTGCAAGTCATTTCATAGGTCATTAATGACCCGATTAATTCTTCAAGAGGGAAGTTGTTTAGATCTTTAGCCTCTTGAATAGCAGTGACTTTAGGGTCCCAACTCTTAGGAAGGGATCTTAGAATCTTATTTACGAGCTCAAAATCCGAAAAACTTTTGCTGAGTCCTTTTAGACCATTGACGACATCCGTGAAACGGGTGTACATATCGCCAATAGTCTCGCTCGGTTTTATTCGGAAAAGTTCAAAAGAATGTATCAAAAGATTGATTTTTGACTCTTTCACTGTACTTGTGCCTTCGTGAGTCACTTCGAGTGTATGCCAAATATCAAATGCGGTTTCACAAACCGAAACACGATTGAACTCATTTTTATCAAGCGCACAAAATAAGGCATTCATAGCCTTTGCATTAAGAGCGAAAGTCTTCTTCTCCAATTCATTCCAATCGATCATTGGAAGAGAAGATTTCGAAAATCCATTTTCGACAAGATTCCAAAGTTTAAAATCCATTGAAATAAGAAAGATCCTCATTCGGGTCTTCCAATAGGTGTAGTCCGTCCCATTGAACATGGGTGGACGTGTAATAGAGTGGCCCTCTTGATTTCCGACATATGCCATCTCTCTTGGTTTTAATCCGATTGAGAGTTAACCCCGCTCTAATACCACACTAAGAGGGGGGGGTGAATTAGTGCAGGCGGAAAACTTTCGACGATTTAAAACGACGTTCGTATGATAAGAACGATTTCAGTATGAAAGTCGAATCGGAAATTACTTTAACTTAAGATCAAGTAAAGTGCAGTTAAAGTAAAGCTATGGAAGTAGTTGCAGTTAAGATAGAGAACAAAATGTAAATGCAAACCGAGATTTAGAGTGGTTCGGTCAATCTTGACCTACATCCACTTTGGCTTCCTCGTCCGATGAGGTCACCGACGTCCACTAGAGGCCTTCCTTCAATAGGCGAAGGCCAACCACCCTTTTACAGTTTCACTCCTTTTGACGGGCTTAGGAGACAACCCTTACAAATTTTGCTACCGCCCACCCAGTCTCAATCAAAGACTGAGCCCAGGCGGTGCCATCGCCTGACAGGGGCGGTGCTACCGCCCACCCAGTCTCAATCAAAGACTGAGCCCAGGCGGTGCCATCGCCTGACAGGGGCGGTGCTACCGCCCACCCAGTCTCAATCAAAGACTGAGCCCAGGCGGTGCCACCGCCTGATAGGGGCGGTGCTACCGCCCACCCAGTCTCAATCAAAGACTGAGCCCAGGCGGTGCCACCGCCTGATAGGGGCGGTGCTACCGCCCACCCAGTCTCAATCAAAGACTGAGCCCAGGCGGTGCCACCGCCTGATAGGGGCGGTGCTACCGCCCACCCAGTCTCAATCAAAGACTGAGCCCAGGCGGTGCCATCGCCTGACAGGGGCGGTGCTACCGCCCACCCAGTCTCAATCAAAGACTGAGCCCAGGCGGTGCCACCGCCTGATAGGGGCGGTGCTACCGCCCACCCAGTCTCAATCAAAGACTGAGCCCAGGCGGTGCCACCGCCTGATAGGGGCGGTGCTACCGCCCACCCAGTCTCAATCAAAGACTGAGCCCAGGCGGTGCCATCGCCTGACAGGGGCGGTGCTACCGCCCACCCAGTCTCAATCAAAGACTGAGCCCAGGCGGTGCCACCGCCTGATAGGGGCGGTGCTACCGCCCACCCAGTCTCAATCAAAGACTGAGCCCAGGCGGTGCCACCGCCTGATAGGGGCGGTGCTACCGCCCACCCAGTCTCAATCAAAGACTGAGCCCAGGCGGTGCCACCGCCTGATAGGGGCGGTGCTACCGCCCACCCAGTCTCAATCAAAGACTGAGCCCAGGCGGTGCCATCGCCTGACAGGGGCGGTGCTACCGCCCACCCAGTCTCAATCAAAGACTGAGCCCAGGCGGTGCCACCGCCTGATAGGGGCGGTGCTACCGCCCACCCAGTCTCAATCAAAGACTGAGCCCAGGCGGTGCCACCGCCTGATAGGGGCGGTGCTACCGCCCACCCAGTCTCAATCAAAGACTGAGCCCAGGCGGTGCCACCGCCTGATAGGGGCGGTGCTACCGCCCACCCAGTCTCAATCAAAGACTGAGCCCAGGCGGTGCCACCGCCTGATAGGGGCGGTGCTACCGCCCACCCAGTCTCAATCAAAGACTGAGCCCAGGCGGTGCCACCGCCTGATAGGGGCGGTGCTACCGCCCACCCAGTCTCAATCAAAGACTGAGCCCAGGCGGTGCCACCGCCTGATAGGGGCGGTGCTACCGCCCAGTCTCACTCGGAGACTGAGCCCAGGCGGTGCCACCGCCTGATAGGGGCGGTGCTACCGCCCACCCAGTCTCAATCAAAGACTGAGCCCAGGCGGTGCCACCGCCGACCCAGGCGGTGCCACCGCCTGATAGGGGCGGTGCTACCGCCCAGTCTCACTCGGAGACTGAGCCCAGGCGGTGCCACCGCCTGATAGGGGCGGTGCTACCGCCCACCCAGTCTCAATCAAAGACTGAGCGCGGTGCCACCGCCGACCCAGGCGGTGCCACCGCCGGCCAGGGAATCTAGGTCCGAATGGGCTGATCCATTCGGCCCAATTTGGGTCTGTTAAGGGCCCAATTGCCCCAAGATTAAGTTAATGGGATCACCTCCCATTTCTAACTTAATCATCATGCTAACTACAATATTTTTCAAGACATTTACTGCAACTTGCTCCGGTGCGTCAATCGCTTCTTCCGTCGAGCTTCCGGCGAACTTCTGATGATCATCCGACGAACCCTCGGCGATGCTCCGGCGGAATTCCGGCAAACTCCTGGACTTGCGATGATCCACTTGGCGAGTTCCGATGAGCTTCTTTGGCAAGCTCCTGGACTTCTCGGATTTGTTCTCGCAGAACCTCCGATGACCGTCCGGACTTCCGTCGAACTCTCGAACCCCCAACGTGATCATAGTCTTGACTTCGGTGCAACTCCTGCTGCATGTCGTACTTTCATCGTAGTTAATCCTGCACACTTATCTTAACATATGGATTAGATAACAAATGACAATTGACTTCATCATCAAAATCCGAGATTCAACATCATCGTCGCTTCCTCACCCCTTTCGATCCCCCCTGCTTCAACACCTCTGTGTTCTCCAAGCAGATCCCTTTGGTCGATAGAAAGACAGACTGCAACTCCCATGCATGGCCTCTGCCATCACGTTATAGGGTTTGCATCGATTATGTTCTCCTTAGCTTCCTTAGTAGCAACGTTCGCTTACTCGACTTTGTCCTTTGACTTGCCGGGCTCCCTTAAGCGAATATGGGCTCTAGAGTAGTCCAACTCTCCAGCTTGCTTCGATCATACCTCTGCATGATCAAGTCCCTCTCATGGGACTCACTAGCACTTGCATTCGAACTTTTTCCTTGGTGGAACACAGCCCCCATATGCTGATGGCCAAGGCTTCTATTCGATGCAAAATTCGATGCACACATGGAAGACCCACCTCTGCGGTACTATGGCCTTCACTCCTTGAATCCATAGCCCTTCTTGTCGTCGTGTTGTTCACTGAAGTGGAGCTGTTAGTAGCTCCTGATCATACCTCCGTATGATAAAGTCCCACACGGGACTGCACCCGTGTGTATCGCATTGCCATGAACTGTTCCACCACGATCC
>CM017197.1:38111455-38186455 GCA_004837865.1 Musa balbisiana
GCTATCCGAATGCCCTATCCTGCCCTGTGCCACCCTAGGGGTTCTAGAGTGCTGAGATGGCTGACGTTTTGGACCACTCGCCATCATTGCTGCGGCACACGAAAACGGACCAAAAACATGCCAAAATAGCCCAAAAATAGGCCAAAACTAGCCATTTTTGGCTGCACGAGTGAGCGACGAGCGACGGACAATGAGCGAAGCATGGGGCGGCATGTTTCCTACTATCCGAAAGCCCCATCCAGCCCTGTGCCACCCGGGGGGTTCTAGGGTGCTGAGATGGCTGACGTTTTTGCCCGCTCCCCACCGTCGCTGGGGCACACGAAAACGAACCAAAAACAGGCCAAAACTACCCAAAAACAGGCCAAAATTGGCCATTTTTGGCTGCACGATGTTAGGACCCTTTTTCTAAGCTTTTGAATAATGTTTATTGAGTCTGTTTAGTCCAGTTGTTTACTGAGTCTATTTAGTTCAGTTAGAGTCAGGTAGAGGTTTATTTAATATTTATTTATTATTAAGAGTCCAAGTGTTGGTGGACTCTAGGTGGAACTCTATAAGAAGTGATGTAACTGCTTCTTTTTGGGAAATTAATGAATGAAATATTATTCCACTCTGTGGACAAACCCTAGGAGGCCGATCTCCTCGAAGTAATCAAGGAGGGTCGATCCCCTCGAAGCGATCAAGGAGGGCCGATCCCCTCGAAGCGATCAAGGAGGCCGATCCCCTCGAAGCGATCATTATCATTCCCTTTTCTTTCATTTCCTGTACGATAAGACTTTAGGGTCTTATCACACGAGCGAGCGGCGAGCGGCGGACAGCGAACGAAGCATGGAGCAGCACCTTCCTTGTTATCTGAATGCCCCATCCAGCCCTGTGCCACCCGGGGGGTTCCAGGGTGCTGAGATGGTTGACTTTTTGGACCGCTCACCACCGTTGCTGCGGCATGCGAAAACGGACCAAAAACAGCCCAAAACAGCCCAAAAACTTGCCAAAACTGGCCATTTTGGGCTGCACGAGCGAGCTGCGAGAGACGGACAGCGAGCGAAGCATGGGGCGGCACCTTCCCTGCTATCCGAATGCCCCATCCAGCCCTGTGCCACCTGGGGGGTTCTAGGGTGCTGAGATGGCTGATGTTTTGGTATGCTCGCCATCGTCGTTGGGGCACATGAAAACAGACCAAAAACAGGCAAAAATTGGTCTTTTTTGGTTGCGCACGCGAGCGGCGAGTGGCGGACAACGCTCGAAGCATGGGGCGTCACCTTCCCTGCTATACGAAAGCCAAATCCATCCCTGTGCCACTCGGGTGGTTCTAGGGTGCTGAGATGGCCGACGTTTTGGCCCGCTCACCACCGTCACCGCAGCACACGAAAACGGTCCAAAAACAGGCCAAAACTAGCCATTTTTGGATGCGCGAGCGAGCGGCGGACAGCGGACGAAGCATGGGGAAGCATCTTCCCTGTTATCCGAATGTCCCATCCAGCCCTGTGCCACCCGGGGGGTTCCAGGGTGCTGAGATGGCTAATGTTTTGGCCCGCGCGCCACCGTCATTGCGGCGCGTGAAAACGGACCAAAAACAGCCCAAAAACAAGCCAAAGTTGGCCATTTGTGGCTACGCGAGCGAGCGGCGGACAGCAAATGAAGCATGAGGCAGCACATTCCCTATTATCTGTATGCCCCATCCAGCCCTATGCCATCAGGGGGGTTCTAGTGTGCTGAGATGGCTGACGTTTTGGCCCGCTCGCCACCGTAGCTGCGGCACACCAAAACGGACCAAAAACAGGCCAAAATTGGCCATTTTTGGCTACGCGAGTGAGTGGCGAGCGGCGGACAGCGAGCGAAGCATAGGGCGGCATGTTCCCTATTATCCGAATGCCCCATCCAGCCTTGTGCCACCCGGGGGGTTCCAAGGTGCTGAGACGGCTGATGTTTTGGCCCGCTCACCACCGTCACCGCAGCACGCGAAAACGGACCAAAAATAGGCCAAAAATGGCCATTTTCGGCTGCGAGAGTGAGTGGCGAGCGGCGGATAGCGAAAGAAGCATGGGGTAGCACCTTCCCTGTTATCCGAATGCCCCATCCAGCCCCGTGCCACCCGGGGGGTTCTAGGGTGCTGAGATGGCTGACGTTTTGGCCTGCTCACTACCGTCGCTGCGGCACGTGAAAACGGACCAAAAACAGGCCAAAACAGCCCAAAAAAGGCAGTCCAACTCTCCAGCTACTACAATCATACCTCTGCATGATCAAGTCCCTCTCATGGGACTCAATGGTACTTGCATTAAAACTTTTCCCTTGGTGGAACATAGCCCCCATATGCTGATGACCAAGGCTTTCATCCGATGCAAAATTCGATGCACGCACAGAAGACCCACCTCTGTGGTACCATGGCCTTCACTCCTTGAATCCATAGCCCTTCTTGCCGTCGTGTTGTTCACTAAAGTGGAGCTGCCAGTAGCTCCTGATCATACCTCCGTATGATAAAGTCCCTCACGGGACAGCACCCGTGTGTATCGCATTGCCATGAACTGTTCCACCACAATCCGCTGCACCATGTCGCCTCCTGGTGACATCTCCATTGCATTCTGATCCTTGTGGGATGAACTCGAATTGTGGTCCCTCCATTTGTGGTCTCTGCCAACACATTGCAGGGCCTCTTCCAACTTTGATTTTGTTTGCTCCTTTGGCAATCGACCCTCGTCCACCCGCTCTCGGGTCACACCTAGATGAAGCATCGCTCTAGGACAATCCATCGCCGAGTAGTTCCCGAAGTCCACCGACTTCGCTAGAATTGGTATACTATTGTCTGGATCCTCGGCCTCTGCCCCTACCAGCACAATCTCCACTGCACACCGCTCCCTTCATGGCAACTTGAATGGCAACACTATGGCATATTCTTCAAGAGTACCCGCCTCCGCGTCCTCTTGCCCCGTGCCAAGGCCTTTTGAACCCAACTTCGCATCCGCAAATTGAGTTGCCTCAGTTCCTCCATCAAATGCTTCTCCGAGATATGATGCATGTTCCCAGAAGTTCCCTTCATCTTTGGCACCATGCAAGACAAATCCGCTCCATCAGAATGAAGGACCTATGGAACAACATTATCCTGCTCTTGCCTCTACAAGGGTTCATGTCCTTGACCTCTGTCCAAGGGAAGCTCTGCTCCTGTTCGAAATTTGAAGCTAGAGGTGTCAGAAAAGTTACCACAGGGATAACTGACTTGTGGCAGCCAAGCGTTCATAGCAACGTTGCTTTTTGATCCTTCGATATCGGCTCCTCCTATCATTGTGAAGCAGAATTCACCAAGTGTTGGATTGTTCACCCACCAATAGGGAACGTGAACTTAGGCTGACATGTCCAAGTGAGGCGCAGTCGCTTGCACCTCATCAAATCCGAGCATCTCGTGCTATAGCGCTCAGCTCAGCAATGCAGGAGCGGGCACTGCACTTTGTGCTACTGCTTGCCTATCACATTCGTAGACTTTCGCCTTGTGCTGCTACAGTACAAGTGAGCGAGCGACTTGGATTCGACAAGGCGCAGACTGGCATGCAATGCAGCGAGCGACTTGCATTCGATGAGGTATAAACTGACATGCAATGTTGTGGTCGCTGCTGTAGTGCCGGCGACGGTGACCTGGAAGCAATGCGCTACATGTGCTAGTGCCCTACCCCTCCAACATCCCCACCCTCATATTGTAACATCCCTCATTTCTAAATTTTCATATAAGTTTCTAATTGTAATGTAAGTATCCATTTTAAATTCGATAAAAGAGCCAAAGTATAAATCTGAGAACTTATTCATAAGATTTGGGGATCTGTTTAAAAAAAAAAATCTGAGGACCTATATGTAAACCCTGAGGACCTAATCGTAAATATAATAATGTAAGGATTAAACTACAAAATACACAAAATTACATATCCCACCGCTTAAGCCTCTCTGCCTTCGTTCTCAAGGAACCTAAGAAGTCAGCTGCATGGAAGAAGAGAGAAAGAAGAAGAAAAAAAAAGGGGGGGAAGAAGAAGAAGAGAAATTTGGGGCTTTGGGGTTTTTTGCTAAAATCTTATCATTTAGGGTCAAAAATTCTCAAAGGCATATGTTCTAACCTCATCCTATAAAAATATTAGTCTCTGTTCTCATATTAATTCTGAATAATCTGAAAGATTTCTGCTTAGAACCTGATATCTCTATTGTTAGATACAAAACTATGGATCTAAAATTTTTCGATAAACTAACCCCTATACATTATTTCACCCATAATTTTTAGCACCTAATGTAGATTTATGCAGGACCTAGTTCATTTAAAATTAGACTCATATATCTTTCTTTTAACACTAATTTTGAAAATTTTGGACACCGAATACTTACTCAAACTTCTATTTCAAATGAGCCTATAGATGTTGTAAAACAGGAATCGTAATTTCTGACCTTTCGATACTAAAATGCCTATAAGTCCCTGTTGGAAATTCTAATTTGTTCCAAACTAATTTTACTTGAAACTAGACTTGTAGATCTTTCTTTTTAGATTGAAAAATTTAGAATCCAAATGCCTATCATGTTATCTATTGAAACCGACCCTATGAATTCTGCAAAACAGTGATTTTGTTTTTTGACCTTTAGTTACTAAATCAATTGTAACTCTTTGTTGGAAACTTTGATTGGTATGAAACTTATTTCATCTGAAAATAGATTGAAATATCTTTTGAATTCTTGAGTGTATTGGAACATAATTGATAGGTCTGATGTATTTGTTCAATGGGCCTCTCGAATTCTATCAGAAATCGAGCTTTGGTCGATTTCGCATATTCTATTTTCATTCATTTGGAAATAGATTTCATTCAATTGAGCTTTATATTACTACTTTGAATTCTTGTTCGTCTTGTCCTTAAATTATTTACATTCTGAAAACTATTGTATAATGCTTATGCTATATCGTATTGACTCATATAGGAACATGTATATCCCATTGTTCCGCTTTTGTTTTTGATGTGTGCCTATTCCAGTTTCATTCCTTTGGACAATAAATTCATCTAACCTTCTTATTTGAACTGAGCTATATGTGATTATTTAGAATCCTTGTATGCTCTTGCTTTTATTTCCTTTCAAATCTGAATATATTGGTGAAAGATTAAGTTTGTATCGTATAATCTCGTAAAGGCACATGTGCGTTTTGTTGTTCCGTATGTGCTTCCGATATATACAAATTTTATTGTTCATACTGTCCTTTTTGTACTCTGGTGTTTATGGGATAATGTGAACCTTTGCCAGAAATGGTAAAGAGAGTTATGCATAGAGCCTGCGATGCTCTACCGACCCCCTCTGACTTCACCTAGACATGGGTGGATGGAGCTCCCAGACGTGAGAGACTTCTGTCTGGTAGTCATTCAGAAATGGATGAATCACATTCTGTCTGTGGTCCTACTACACCTTTTGTATGTTTGATATGATATCCAGAACTTTGGTTATGTATTTCTGTATACGCTTTGGATAAGAAAGATATGAATGCAATGTCAAATACGACGTTTCAGCTTCTGTTTCGTATCATTCTGTTAGGACTCTAGCTAGGAGAGTTCTAATTGATAGGGGCATTCATGTAAAACCTACCTAAGCTGACCCTTATTAAAGAGGTGAAGAGGCCGGCTAGGGTTTGGAGGTTATTTCTTAGAGAAGAATTAGGAGTTGTAAAGAAATAAGAGTCTTGAGTAGGAGTCTTGAATAGGAGTGCTATTAGGAGTTGGTTAGAAGTAGGAGTCTTGAGTAGAAGTCCTATTAGGAGTTAGAGTTTAGAAGCCCTATAAATAGCTATGTATTCCTCCTCTTTTCATAAGCAATAGATGAATATTTTCTGCAGCCTTTAAGCAGCAACTTGGAGGAAGGAACTGTTAGGATCAAGAGCACTAAGAGGGGGGGGGGTGAATTAGTGCAGCGGATTAAAAAGTCGGTTTTGATAAATCTTTCGTACAGTAAAAATTGAACTTGAAAGCGTATTCGTATAGTAGAGCAGCTAAGGTAATGAGTAAATAAAGCAAGTAAGAAAGTTTGCAGTAATGTGAATAGCAACAATGAAATGCAAACCAGAGATTACGCCGTTTTTAAAGTGGTTCGGTCAAATGACCTACATCCACTTGCGAGGCCCCTCTTCGACGAGGCTCCCACCTTCCACTAGCAAATCTCTTGAAATGGAAGGGTAAATACCCCTCTTACAACTCTTTACAAGCAGTTCACACTCTTACAGATTTTCAAGAAAGAAGGAGGTGAACACTAGCAAATTGAAAACCAAGGATTGCTAAGACTTTTCTAAGACCTTTCTCTCAATCACTTGCTGCTCAAAAAGTTGTTCTCTCTACTGAGAATTGAGGGGTATTTATAGGCCTCAAGAGGATTCAAATTTGGGCTCCAAAAATTTGAATTCTCTTATATTCCCGATGCTGGCAGTGCCATCGCCCAGCTCTCGGGTGCTGGGCGGTGCAACCGCCCAGCCCAGGTGGTGCCACCGCCCAGCTCTCGGCCTCTGGGCGGTGCCACCGCCTACACTATTTCAGCTCACTGGTTGGGCTCCAAAATTGGCCCAAACCAGTCCGAACTTGGGCCGAATTGGCCCCTACTTGGGTCATAGGATTAACACCTAATTAATGTGCTAACTACAAATTTAAAGACATTTTCTAAGCTATTACAAAGTCCATAAGTCAAGACTTCTTCCGGCGAGCTTTCGGCGAACTTCCGGCGGTCTTCCGATAAACTCTCGGAAACCATTCTGCGGACTCCCGGCAAGCTCCTAGACTTCACGATTTGATCTTGGCGAGTTCCGACGAGCTTCTTCGGCAAGCTCCGATCTTTCTTGGTGAGCTCCGTGAACTTCCGACGAACCTTTTGGCGAGCTTCCGAAAAACCCTTCAGCAAGCTCCCTACTCATTCTCGGCTAGTTCCGACAGCATTCCCGACGAACCTTCAGACTTCCGTCGAACTCTCGAACTCCCAACGAATCCTTCGCGCTTGACTCTGGCACTTTGTTTCGCTTTATGTCTTCATCGTTATCGTAGTTAATCCTGCACACACAAGCCAAAACTCTACTCCGATCTAGACAATTATTACAACGCGAATTGACATTCTATTGCCCGGCACGTCATTGGTTGGCGCTTCGTCTGATTCTTCAGCGCATCGTTCTCTCTTGCGGCTTGTTGCCCAATCGGCGGTTGACCTCCGCAACCCCGATATCCTTGGTGCAATTCCGCTCTCCTTGGCCCGATGCCCGACGTCCGAAGCGTCCTACCGTCCAATATCCTAACGTGATCTCCTCCGGCGCAACGTCAATTCCTTCTACGTCAACTGTCTAATCCTGATCGAGTAGACCTGTATCACTCAAAATGCAGTTAAACATCTAAACACAATCAATTAGTTTCATCATCAAAATCCGAGATTCAACAATCTCCCCCTTTTTGATGATGACAACTAATTGATGACTACCGGAGTTAACCTTAACTCCCCGGAGTTTTAACAAACTCCTCCTATCAATATGCCATTGATAGAACACTTGGATTATCCCAATTCCAAGCAACATTCATCACATGTTATGAAAAACATTTAAACCATCATGCAAATATATAAAATATTCAATTCAATGCATGAAGTCATCAATATACTTCTCCCCCTATGTCATCAACAAAAAGGAGAAGTAGCTCTAGCTATTTTAAAAGATATTCAAGTTTTTGTAATGTGAAGCTAGATTTTCATCACAACATATAAGCATAAAAGCATAGTAAGATTCTTAAGTTCAATCATGGCAATTCAACACTTGCTTCTTGTGCAAGATTGCACTTTGCTTTTCTTTGCATGTTCTAACTAGCAAAAGCTTTCTCTCCTTTGTTTTTGTCGAAAAGTAGGGAAGAGTGCAAGCTAGCCAGCATTTGCCTTGAGCTAGTAATTTTTCTCCCCCTATGTCATTGCCGAAAAGAAGGAGAGGAACCAATGATTTAGACTTTTACATAAATTATGAATTTGCATCAATCAATATTTCAATCACATCACATGATACATACAAGACAAAAATACAAAGAAATCATGTCATGAAAGACATCAATTGTTAAAAATAGTCTCAAAAATTTAATTTACGATACATGTGATACATTGCGATACTAAAAAATTTAATGCGATGCTTTTAAGGATATCAACCTATTTTTGATACAAAGCATGGCAAGAGCAATTATATTACAAGTTTTCTAAGTTTTACAATTTTTGCTTCTTTTGAGATAGCAATTCTTTGCTTCTCTACAAGCTAGCAACTTTTACGATAATGCAAGTTTTACTACATACAAGCTAGCAAATTTTACAATATTTTTAGAACATGCAAGCTAGCAGTTTTGAGATGTTCAAGAAAGCAACCCTTGCTTCTTAAAATATACAAGTTTGCTAGATGTGCACGTTAGCATGTTTTGCTTATTGAGATAGGCAAGATAGTGATGTTCAAGAAGACAACTTTTGCTTCTTGAAATAAGCAAGTTAGCAATCTTTGCTACTAAAAGCTAGCAATCAAGTTTTTGCATCTTCTTGACTTGTGCAAATTAGCTATCTCCCCCTTTGTCATTGTCAAAAAGAAGGGAAGACCCTTTACATCAATTATGACAAAGGTAAGTATCAATCTTATTTGTGCATTATTATATTTTCAAATTAGAATATGCACATTTTTAAAAACCTTATATTTCATTCATGCACGATATTGAATAAATCGATCAACATTATGAGGATATCATACTAAAATTTTTAACTATTTATAAACATTTTGATCATGATACCAAACATTCATCATTTAGAGCATTCATGACACAAAACATTAAATCAACATTTCTAATACATCATTTTAGCAACAACTCATAGAATTTTAAATCATGATTTACATCATATGCAATACATCACATCATAATTAGAAAGCACAAGTATTGCATGCATCATTGTAAATCATAAATGTTTCATATCATGATGGTATCAACTTGTCAAATTATATCCTACCATGCATGATAAAAACTTTTTATTTATATGCATCAAAATAATATCAAGAGTATTTCATGCATATTATCAAATCATCATTTATAATTACATCAATATTCCAATCATTATTTCAGTCTACACATCATGAGATCAATAAATTTGCATTATAGACAATCTTATGTTTCATCATTCATATTATTTCAATCATTGTTTCAATCATCACTATAACTCATCATGCACAAAATATAAAATCATCTAACATGATTCAAACATTTATTTTCAAAATATTTATCACTATTTTCATGTATGATAATAAAGTATTCATGATACACAGCATATGCAATACATCACATACATCATCATAATAAAAGCATATGCATCATTTCAAATCATAAACATTTCAAATCATCATGGTATTAATCTGTCAAATTGTATCTTGCCATGTATGATCATAACTTTTTCAAATGATAGTATCTAAATGTCAATATTCATTACATCCTATCATGCATGATAATTAACTTCTCATTTGTATTTCATGCATAATTTCATTCATCACATTAGGAATATCAAGAAGAATTAATTGGGTGATGAGATGAATATTTTCATGAATACAAGCAATTGCAGAAAAATCATATCATGAAGGATTAGAATATGTGTATACCAAAAGGCATGATTTCTTTTGAAAAACCTCCTCTTAAATAATCAAAAGAAAATCTTAGGAGATCAAATAATAAAAGATATTCAAAAGAAATAAGAGTCTTGAGTAGGAGTCTTGAATAGGAGTGCTATTAGGAGTTGGTTAGAAGTAGGAGTCTTGAGTAGAAGTCCTATTAGGAGTTAGAGTTTAGAAGCCCTATAAATAGCTATGTATTCCTCCTCTTTTCATAAGCAATAGATGAATATTTTCTGCAGCCTTTGAGCAGCAACTTGGAGGAAGGAACCACTATAGAGTTCTAGGAGGCCGATCCCCTAAAGAGATCAACCCCAAGCTTAGAATCTGCAAGGGTTCTAACACTTGGTATCAGAGCAGCGTTCTTGGCGTCTCGCTGCCCTTACACAGCCATCCATCATCTCTCCACAGCCGCCCAAAGCAATTCCCACAATTGCTTAAAAGATCATTGCTAAATTCCGCCATCATCTCCACCACCGCAGATCATCCTTTGATCTCCCCGTGAATTGCAACAGGTTCTGGTTTCCTACCTTACTACTGCTGCAATTTAGTTATCCTTATTCAAAAATCTAAAAAAAAATTTTGTTCTTATATTGCTACATAAACTTTTGGTCACAAAGTTTTCATCTCTACAACGAAAGATACATTGCAGAATTCTAACCGCATAACACAGTCTGTTTGATCTTGCTACTACATTTTTTCTATCCAAATCTCTACGAAATTTTTATGATAGATTTGACACTTCCTAATAGCAGATTTTCCTTTAGTTTTATTAAAAAATTTTCAATATAAACCATTGATCTTTTACATCTAATCTGCTGTACTTGAAAATCTGCACTGTAAAATTTCAATCGCACAACACAGTTTTTTTGATCTTCCTACTACATTTTTTCTATCCAAATCTCTACGAAATTTTTATGACAGCTTTGACACATCCTAATAGCAGATTTCCCTTTGGTTTTGTCAAAAAATTCTTAATATAAACCATTAATCTTTTACGTCTAAACTGCTATACTTGAAAATCTGCACTGTGAAATTCCAATCGCATAGTACAAATTGTTTAATCTTGCTACTATATTTTTCTATCCAAATCTCTATGAAATTTTTATGATAGCTTTAACACTTCCTAACAGTGGATTTCCCTTTGGTTTCGTTGAAAAATTCTTAATATAAACTACTGATATTTTACATCCAATCTGTGACACTTGAAAATCTGTGCTGCAGAAAATTTCAGCAGCATATTGTTGCCTTAACCGATCTATTTGTAATCTTTTTGAACAAAATTTCTTATATATTTCATAGATCATCTTGGCTTCCATCTAAGATTAATATATTAAGGAATTCACCTCTAAAAACGATTTTGTGTTGCTGTAAATTTTTGTAACAAACCGCTGAAATTTTTCGACGAGAATTCTGCTATCGCAACTTGCACCAATTTCTTTGCTATTATACTGCCGAAATTTTCTTAATTAAATTGGACATACTTACTGTCATATATACTGAGATTTTGCTATCAATTCCTTCCTCAAATCTCTCAAGTTTTTTGTGAAAATTTCGTTGAGAAACCGCTATTTCTTCGACAACAATTCTGCTCTTACAAGACAACACAATTCTGCAGCAAACTTCCACTGATTTCTATCAAACCTTTGCTGCCATCTACCACAGATCTAAAACTTTCATCCATAGCTCTAAAACTCCACCAAACCACACCCTCAAACTACACCCAAAACGGCCACAAAACAAGCCTAAATCGTAGCCTACATCCACCAATCCACCAACCCTTTCGACCACCACTTCTCTCAACCTATACATGCCTTTAACCCGACAATAAAAGAGAGATCTTAACATCACAGATTTAGAGGCATGTACTATGGCATCTGAGGCAGCAATCAATGCTAAATTTGAAGCCTTCGAGGCGCAAATGGAGGATAAGATTCGGACGCTCTTTACCGAACTCAGATTGGGCCGACCACCAAGCCCGAAGAAATCACATCAAGGAGAGAGCTCAACCCAATCATACCAAGCCCGAAGAGATGACTTCCAAGGGAGGGGAGGCTCTATGATTGATCCCAACTATCCACGCATGAGGGTGGACTTCCCTAGATGGGAAGAAGGAGACCCGATTGGTTGGATCTCGCGCACAGAGCGATATTTTCGGTACCACAAAACTGCGGATGCTTCTATGGTGGAAATTGCAGCTATACATCTTGAAGGGGATGCCATACAGTGGTTTGACTGGTTTAAATATACTCATGAAGTCCTCTCATGGCGACAATTCAAAGAAGGACTATTGATCCGGTTCGGACCAACTGATTACGAGAATATTGACAAACCTCTAGCAAAGATCCGACAAACCTCTACCGTTAAGGAGTACCAAACCAGGTTTGAAAGGTTATCTAATCAAACTTATGATTGGTCTCAAAAACAACTATTAGGGACCTTCATTGAGGGCTTGAAGCCAGAGATCCGAGGAGAAGTTCAAGCACGACAACCGTACACGCTTATGGCAGCCATCTCTTTCGCACGACATCAAGAGGAGCGATTGAACCATAAAGCTCATAGGACTAGGATCGCTTCTCGACCTACAATACAGAAGCCCTCAACCCTCCCTACTATCAACCGAGTCCCTGCACAAAAATGATGATAAGAGAAGAGCTTCAGGAGCGATCTACGGAGGAGTTATGTTGGCACCGCGATGAGCCGTGGAGCCGCGAGCATCACTGTAGAAAAGAGAGACTTCTTATGATTGAACCAGTAGAAGAAGAGGTCATTGAATATCTAGAAGAGAGCCTTGATAATGAAAAGGAAGATGTAGAAGAAGAGCCACAACCGATCGAAGTTACGGTACATGCACTAGTCGGCTACTCAAACCCGCAAATGATGAAAGTTGAAGGCCTTCTCAAACAACAATCGATCACTGTTCTCATCGACACGAGCAGCACTAATAACTTCCTAGATAGTAAAGTTGTTGTCCGGATGGCCTTACCTATCGATTATTACAGTAGGTTTGACGTCAAGTTCACCAACGGATGGATTTTGAAGTGTGATCGTAGGCGCCCGCGGAAGAAACTGTTACTGCAGGACCAAGAGATAATTGCAGATTTCTTCCTCCTTCCTCTTGATGATCATGAGGCTATGCTCAAAATTAAATGGTTAACAACATTAGGTAATGATTTCTGAAATTTTATAAAACTAATTTTGAGATTTTACAGTAAAGGGAAATAGGTGATTCTACACGGGAAACGTGGGGGCGACGTAATGACGATTTGCATACAACAAATGGAGAAGGTTTTGCATAAAGCATGCAGTGGCTTTTTGGTACAACTTGAGCAGCAAACTAAGGGAGAGCCAATAGAATTTGAAGATCCAAACCTACTTCCTTTGCTTGCTGAATTTTCAGATATATTTGACGAACCACACAACCTACCTCTTGCCCATCGGCATGATCATTGTATACCGATTCTTCTCAGCAAACCTTCTACAAATACTTGGCTATATCAACATTCATATCTGCAGAAGGATGAAATAGAAAGGATTGTAAAAAATATGCCCAAAATAGGAGTTATTCGTCTAAGTTGCAGCCCCTACTTTTCATCGGTGCTTTTCGTACGAAAGAAGGATGAAACATGGCGAATGTGCATTGATTACCGAACCCTCAATGGCATAACCGTCAAGGATAAATACCCTATTCCAATAGCAGATGAATTGCTAGATGAAAGAGAGCACAAATCTTCTCAAAGTTGGACCTTTGATCCAATATGAGTATGCAAAGAAGACATACCAAAAAACGCCTTTCGAACACACAACGGCTACTATGAATTTTTGCCAGAAGGTAGAATATCTTGGGCATATCATATCAGAGGAAGATGTGGCAGTGGACCCCTCCAAAATTGGAGCAATGCAGAATTGGTTGATCTCGTGGGACATAAAATTGCTACGTGGCTTTCTCGGTTTAATAGGCTACAATCGCAAGTTCATGAAAAACTATGGAAAGATCAGTGCACCACTTATTTCCTTACTGAAAAAAGATATCTTCCAATGGTCGGACAAAGCCTCCGCTGCCTTTGACAAACTTAAGGCAGCCATGATGACGACGCCGGTGCTAGCACTACCAGATTTCAACCGACCCTTCATTATTGAGGCCGACGCATCTGGAGTCAGAATCGGAGCCATTCTCATGCAAGATGGTCGACCACTCACATACACTAGCAAGACATTATCTCTCTCCCATCAAAACATGTCAACATATGATAAAGAGATGCTCGCCATTTTGCACGCAGCAACGAGGTGGAGACCCTGCTTGATCGGTCGACGATTTCAAATTAAAACTGACTATAAAAGCCTCAATTACTTTTTGGAGCAAAAGATATCATCCCCCGAGCAGCAAAAATGGGTAACAAAACTTCTTATATTTGATTATGAAATAACTTACAAAAAGGGGAAAGAGAATGTTGCTGTAGATGCGCTTTCGCAGCTAGCCGAGCAAGCTGAAATTTCGGCCATTTCGCTTCCAACCAGTGACTTCCTTAAGGATATTAAGATGGAATGGCAAGATAATCCAGAGACCAGTAAAATCATAAAAAAATTGGAAGAAGCATCAAGCTCCGTGGCACATTACAATTGGGACTCAAAAGAATTACAGTATAAAGGACGCACTGTGCTTATGACAAATTCTACTTGCATCTTCACGAGCAAATTTTGGATAAAGTTATTCCATATGCAGGGTACTAAATTGAAAAGGAGTATGCAATATCACCCACAAACCGACAGGTAGACGAAAGTTGTAACTAGGTGCTTGGAGACAGCCCAAAGCCACCTACCAAATATGACTACTCAAGGAGAACTCCAGATCCAGCCAAGTGTCATTATTGATCAATGGATCGTGACTCGACGACGACGACCCACTACTGAAGTGCTAATATAGTGGGTGAACCTACCAACAGAAGATGCCACTTGGGAGAACTATGACGACTTGAAGATCAAATTCCCCAAATTCATGAATCGTCAGCCTCGAGGACAAGGCTGATTTGAAGAGGGCGGGTTTGTTAGGACTCTAGCTAGGAGAGTTCTAATTGATAGGGGCATTCATGTAAAACTTACCTAAGCCGACCCTTATTAAAGAGGTGAAGAGGCCAGCTAGGGTTTGGAGGTTATTTCTTAGAGAAGAATTAGGAGTTGTAAAGAAATAAGAGTCTTGAGTAGGAGTCTTGAATAGGAGTCCTATTAGGAGTTGGTTAGAAGTAGGAGTCTTGAGTAGAAGTCCTATTAGGAGTTAGGGTTTAGAAGCCCTATAAATAGCTATGTATTCCTCCTCTTTTCATAAGTGATAGATGAATATTTTCTGCAACCTTTGAGCAGCAACTTGGAGGAAGGAACCCCTATAGAGTTCCAGGAGGCCGATCCCCTAAAGAGATCAACCCCAAGCTTAGAATCTGCAAGGGTTCTAACACATTCTTTGATATGCTCTGAAATATTCATATGCCATTGATATGCTTTGAAATATTTTATATACTATTGTATATTTCTAAATGTCCTATTTGCCATTGATATGCTCAGAAACCTTTCATACATCATTGATAAGCTCCAAAACATTTCATTTGTTACTAATATGCTTTAAAATATTTCATTTGCCATTGATATGCTCCGGAACATTTCATACGCTATTGATATGCTCTAATTACACTATGCTCCTTCTGTTATGAACCAAATATGTTTGATTGAAATGACATTTGAGATTCTGCACCTAATGAGGTTACATCTATGAATTCTTATATTCTGCCTTGCATTTTGAAACCTTATTTGTTTGGAAACTGTTCTCTTTTCTCATGGATATATTAGTCACTTGCTAAGCTCTATATGCTCACTCGATTGCTGTATAAATTTTTTAGGATAGCTTGTCGCTTGCTTAAATGTTAAAATTATGCTGAGGCAGTGGAAAGCTAGAAGATTTTGGGCAAATCCTTATTAGTATATATGTTTTTGTTGTATAAGCACACTCTACATCTAATGAAATGCTGACGGTGAATCTAAACTTGTGGATTTTGTATAAGTTTAAAGGACTTCTCATGTTTAGGATTCTAGAATATTAAGTTTAATTCATGTAATGATATGAACTTGTGGTAAACGTTGGTTTTATGATTGTATAGACTCCCACACTTGTGAAATTATATTATGGTTATTATTTTGGTGAGTTAGGTTCCGATTTTATGAATCATCGAGTGATGTGTTGTATGATTATAAACTGTACAGGTTTTATGGATTGTCAGATGTTTCAATGTTTTTAGTATCCTCAAATGTTAGTTTAGATCCTGGATTTGTTTGTGATGAAAATTTTAATATTATTGATATTTTTGAGGGACGTGACAGAGGTGGTATTAGAACATAGTTTGAGGATCACTGAAATATTTGATATGTTGACGTACAAAATATATTGAGGTCTAGTGAAATATAATGATCGGTAGAAATTTTCTTTGATGCATTTTAGGAATCTTAGATGACGAGGACATTTGGTCCTCCTACTTCATTTGGTTTTGATTAATTAAGTGGGATGAAAGGGTTGATCGGGGATATCAAATCAGAGTGGCGCAGCGAAAGCATGGTGAACCTAATTTCATTAGTGGTAGAAAAATGGATGATGCAAATGGAGAAGATATTTGATATACGAAATTGCTCTGATGATCAAAAGATTTCTTTTGCCACCGCCGCAACATGTGAAAACGGACCAAAAATAAGCCAAAACAACCCAAAACCTGGCCAAAACTGGCCATTTTTGGCTGAGCGAGCGAGCGGCGAGTAGTGGACAGCGAGCGAGGCATGGGGCGGCACCATCCCTGTAATACGAAGGCCCCATCCAGCCTTGTGCCACCCGGGGGGTTCCAGGGTGCTAAGATGGTTAACGTTTTGCATTGCTTGCCACCATCATCGTGGCACGTGAAGAAGGACCAAAAATAGGCCAAAACTGGCCATTTTTGGTTGCGCGAGCAAGCGACGAGCGGTGGATAGCGAGCGAAGCATGGGGCGGCACCTTCCTACTATACGAAAGCCCCATCCAGTCCTGTGCCACCCGGGGGGTTCCAGGGTGCTAAGATGGCTAACGTTTTAGTCTGCTCGCCACCATCGCTGCAGCACGCGAAAAGGGACCAAAAACAGGCCAAAAGAGCCAAAAAACAAGCCAAAACTGGCCAATTTTGTATGCGGCGAGCGGCGAACGAAGCATGCGGCAGCACCTTCCCTATTATCCGAATGCCCCATCTAGCCCTATGCCACTAGGGGGATTCGAGGGTGCCGAGATGGCTGACGTTTTCGCCCGCTCACCACCATCACCGAAGCACGCAGAAACGGAGCAAAAACATGCCAAAACCGCCCAAAAACGGGACAAAACTAGCCAATTTTGGCTGCGTAAGCGAGCGGCGAACAACGAGCAGGCAGCACCATCCCTAATATACGAAAGCCCCATCCAGCCCTCTACCATCTGAGGGGTTCCTAGGTGCTGAGATGGCTGACGTTTTGGCCCACTCGCCACCGTCGCCGCAGCATGTGAAAACGGACCAAAAACAGGCCAAAATAGGCCATTTTTTGTTGAGCGAGTGAGCGACGAGCGGCGGATAGCAAGGCATGAAGCAAAATGAAGTCCAAAGTCAAGATCGAGATCACGTTGGGAGTTCGAGAGTTCATTGGAAGTCCGGACATTCGTCGGAAGTTCTGGAGGAACCAACCGAAAAGTCTCGGAGCTTGCTAGAGAAGCTCGTCGGAACTCGCTAAGAAGATCGTTGTGAAATCCAGGAGCTTGCCGGGAGTCCGCCGGAACATTGCCGAGAGATCATCGGAAGTTCGTTGAAAGCTCGTTAGAAGAATAGACATAGGGACTTGTTTAGCTTAGCAAATCTCTTAGGATTTCGCAGTTAGTACGTAATTGGGCTTAGATTTGGGCCAACCCAATTAGGGGCCAATTAGGCCCATGTAAGAACTGTGTTAGGCCCAATAAGAGGCCCAAACAGTGCTCAAAGAAGTCTCACCGTTGTGGCATAGTCTTTGAGATTGTGTCAGGTGGTGGTATCGCTAGTCTGGGCGATTGTACCACCCGTGGCAGGGTGCCAGGTGGTGGTATCGCTAGTCTGGGTGGTGATACCGCCCAGCACTGCCCCCCCAGGTGGTGGTACCACCAGACTGGGCGATAGTACCACCCAAGGCAGTGTTAGTGTCAGATTGACACTAGGCGATGGTACCGCCCGTGCCCGGGGAACCCGAGATGGGGAAGTTTTAGGCTCCAAGTTTGAATCAACTTGAAGCCTATAAATACCCCTCATCCCTGGTTAAAGCACACAAGCATAGAGAGTTTAAAAGTAAAGAATCGTTATAGAAATCTCTTGTGAGAATCCTCCTCTAGTCTAAGTGTTAGAATTCTGTTTAGAGAGGAGAGTGAGTGCTTGTAAGGGTTATCTCCTAAACCCGGTAAAAGGAGAAGAGGGGTGTAAAAGGTGATTGGCCTTCGCTTATTGAAGGAAGGCCTCTAGTGGACGCCGGTGACCTCGTCGGAGGAGGAAGACGAAAGAGGATGTAGGTCACGTTGACCGAACCACTCTAAAACTACTGTGTTTTTTAGTTTGCATTTCTTTGAGCAATTTATCTTTACTACAAACCTCTTTAATAGCTCACTACTTTCAAGACATTTACGAACGTGTTTCAAGTTAAGATATTTACGAAACGGTTTTACGTCGAAAACCAGTTTTATCGAAATGAAATTTTTTGAACCGATGTAACTTTTACTGTTGCACTAATTCACCCTCCTCTTAGTGTCGACCCCGATCCTAACAACCCCCATCTAGCCTTGTGCCACCCGGGGGGTTCTAGGGTGCTAAAATGGCTGATGTTTCATGCCACTTACCACAATCACCATAGCACGCGAAAATGATCAAAAAATAAGCCAAAACTGCCCAAAAGCAGGCCAAAACTAGCCATTTTTTGTCACACGAGCGAGCGGCGAGTTGTCACGAACAAATTTCAAAACAGGGTGTTTGATGTAATGCTTATGTATGTCCATGTCTTTTGGTATGTTCATGCTTTGCACAGCATGTAGAGGGATGGTCGAAAGCTTAATAGTCTCATTTTAGTTCGATCTGTAGTGGACCATTTTACCCCTTTGTTGTGCAACCATTCAGAGCTTGTAAAGTTTGTTTGTAATTTGCATTAGCTAACAAGTGTTCACGGAGATGATTGCTTGTGGATCCTGAGTGAGGCGTTTTCTCTAACTCATTTTCTCTTTTGTAGGTCCTAAGGGACAATGGGAGTTTTTGGGGAGACTGACCTTTGCGGACGGACATGCAAGGGTGCCGCATGACTTAGGCAAAACCAGCTAAGTCCATGACAGATGGTATCAGAGTGAGACAAGCACTCATAGAAACACTTGGCATGCAAACGTAGGGGACCTAGCGGGGCTGCGTTGAGGGCAGCCAGCACGTGCGACCATTTTGGGGAAAACGGGCACAGTGTGTAGGCAAAAGGAGTCGCTCAGAGGAGCGAGCATCTGAGATTAGCATTCAGAGGAATGGCCAACTACTATGCGCAAGAGGCACCACGAGGACCAGCGAGCTGAGAAGAATGCATAGCACACAAAGGTTGGGATGGCTGAGTTTAAGCTACAGCTCAACGTTGATAACCATACTTGATGGTGCTCAAGGCAAGCAAGGTGCTTGGTAAAGGATGAGACCATGTAAGGTGGAATGAATTGTTCAGCGACTGAAAGAGTTATGAAAAGTTCACAGATGTGCGGGGAATTGCTAACTCGAAGAATTCGGTACTCATGCAAAAGCTTGTATGCAAACGATGGAGTGTTTGTGGCCAACCCATGGTGACCGAAACTCGATACCATAGAGCATTGAAACTTTCTCTTCAACATTTGAAGGATACGTCCATAGGAGGCTGAAGTGTGCAGTGAGTTCAGCATGTTGCTAGACCTGAGGGGTGCAGCGGGGCCTGTATTGACATAGAGTCGCAATCTAGCAAGTGCATTTGCAGGAGGCAAAACAATGCACAGTTTGTTCAACAAGGCGGAGTAGTCCAAGGGGATGGTGGTCTCCGAAACTTCCAAAGAGAAGGAAACGAAGAGGGAAGTTGCCCCAACAGGATAGGGTATCCAAGAGGGATAAGTCTCAACTCTTCAGAGGGAGAACTAAGTGCAAAGGACCGCACATGTTGAGGAGGAGTATCTCAAAAACAACTTCACAAAGCTCAATGGACTGAGTGAGCGACGTGGAGTCATCGCATGATCACGCTTGAGATAATGTATTGGGGAATGCATTGCGAGATCAAGTGGGGGAGCGATCAAAGGCAACACAAATGAAGGTACACTTGGAGTCGATATAGAGATCGAACTCAACAAAGGGCTGACCCATGGAATGGTGGGCGCGAGGGCCACCATCAACTCAATGCAAAAATGAGGAGCGGAGCAACTTGGGTGTAACTTGACAAAGTACCCAAGCCGCATGAAGAGAGTCGACATAGTAGATGGAACATGGAGCGGAGGCATAGAGCTTTCCTTGCGCAGAGGTCAAGGACATGAACTATTGTAGAGACAAGAGTATGATTATGTCGTTCCATGGGTCCTTCATGCTGATGGAGCGGACTCGTATTGCATGGTGCCAAAGACGAAGGGAGCTTCTGGGCACATGTATCTTATCTCGAAGAAGCATTTGATGGAGGAACTGAGGTGACTCAACTTGCAAAGGCGAAGTTGGGTTCAGAAAGCCTTGGCACGGGGCAAAAGGACGCAGAGGCGGGTACTCTTGAAGAATATGCCACAGTGTTGCCATTCAAGTTGCCATGAAGGGAGCGGTGCACAGCGGAGATTGTGCTGGTAGGGGCAGAGGCCCAGGATCCAGACAATAGTGCACCAATTCCAGTGAAGTCAGTGGACTTCGGGAACTACTAGACGATAGACTATCCTAGAGTGATGCTTCGTCTAGGTGTGACCCGAGAGCGGGTGGACGAAGGTCGATTGCCAAAGGAGCGAACAAAAACGAAGTTGGAAGAGGCCCTGCAATGTGTTGGCAAAAACCACAAATGGAGGGACCACAATTCGAGTTCATCCCATAAGGATCAGAATGCAATGGAGATGTCAACAAGAGGTGACATGGTGTAGCGGATCATGGTGGAACAGTTCATGGCAATATGATACACACAGGTGAAGTCCCGTGAGGGACTTTATCATACGGAGGTATGATCAGGAGCTACTGGCAGCTCCACTTTGTTGAACAACACGATGGCAAGAAGGGTTATAGATTCAAGGAGTGAAAGTCATGGTACCGCAGAGGCGGGTCTTCCATGCGTGCATCGAATTTTGCATCGAATGAAAGCCTTGGTCATCAGTATATGGGGGCTGTGTTCCACCAAGGAAAAAGTTCGAATGTAGGTACCAGTGAGTCCCATGAGAGGGACTTGATCATGCAGAGGTATGATCAAAGCAGTTGGAGAGTTGGACTGCTCCAAAGCCCATATTCGCTTAAGGGAGCCCGGCAAGTCAGAGGAAAAGGTCGAGTAAACGAAAGTTGCTACCAAGGAAGCTAAGGAGAACAGAATCGGTGCAAACCATATAACGTGATATTTGAGGCCATGCATGGGAGTTGCATTCTATCTTTCCATCGACCAAAGGGAGGTGCTTGGAGAGCACAGAAGTGTTGAAGCAGGAGGTCAAAAAGGGCGAGGAAGCGATGATGAGTCCAGAGGGACTTAGCTACCCAAAATCAAGCATCAATTAGAATGGAGGTGGACTCGAAGGAGTGTCACAGAGACATATCTACTGATCATGAAGAAAAGGGAGGTAGATGTGAGGCGACGGATAGTAGGGCCATGGGCATGCAGCGTCATGGTACCGCAGAGGCGAGACTTCCATGAAGGTCATTGATCCCATGCTCTCATGGAGGGAGAGCACTTGGTCGTGAAAGGGGCTGAGATAAGGCTGAAGGGCAGAGGCTAAGGAACTTCGTAAGACCGGTATCAACGAGCTTCTTATCAAGATAGCCAAATGTGAAGGACTTTGGGTCATGCAAGAGTGCATGACTAAGGAACAAAAGTAGGCAATACGTGGTGTTGTACCTTTGCTACTCAGTGGAGTAGGTGGCAAGGTTGATGGAGAAGACGGTATAATCCCAAAGGCGACCAAAACTATTAGAGACTTACTCCAAGTTAGGGTGAAAACTTTTTGCATTCCATAAGTTCGCTGGTATTGAGAAGGTGAATCATAGTAGCTAACTCAATGCAAAGAGTGCAAACACTTCGAGTGCTTCAGAAGTGTAAGCAAAGAGCAGGCGAAGGCCAGTACCCAGCTCGATGCATGGAGTACAACCCTTGAGGAGGCAGGCGAAGTCAAGTAACCATTGCTTTCTCAACTCTTAAGAGAATGGGTGAAACCGAGTACCCCAATTCTCTTATCTATCCAGTAGAGGAGCTCTGCACAGGTTCAAAGACCCTTCGAATATTAGAAGATAATAGTTGTCAAATCCTCACTTATGGTGATCAGTGCTACTAAGAGTAGATTATCCACTTCATTTCCCAACAGAATGCTAATCGAAAGCAGAAGTGATGTGAATCTACTTGGAAGTGACAACTAAGTGAAAGAAGAGTCAATGAGCAAATTTTGTGGAGGAAGGACCCAAAACTTCAGAAGTTTGTAAGGCGATGCTCGTTAAAGCTCCAACAAGCATCCACCTAGTTTAAGCAACATGAGGCATTTGAGAGACTAGCTTTTCCTTCATCTGGAGGATCTGTAGGAATCAACAGGGATCAACACAACTCAGCCAACCCCATACTAAAGTTAGAGTCATTGGTGAGTTGAAGCAGCATGGCAGATCAAAGGTTCGACTACTCAAAAATAATAGCGGAGAGCAGCTGGGAGCCAAGAGGCGCATTGCAGTTGGAGTAGAAGATTGAAGACTCAGCAAAGGCGAGGAGTTGTAGTGTCGGCAAAGGCTTCAACGAGGACGTCGAAGGAATAAGTGGGGGAGAATGTCACGGACAAACTTCAAAACAGGATTTTTGATGTAATGCTTATATATGTCCATGTCTTTTGGTTTGTTCATACTTTACACAGCATGTAGAGGGACGGTCGAAGGCTTAATAGTCTCATTTTAGTTTGGTCTATAGTGGACCATTTTACCCCTTTGTTGTGCAAACGTTCAGAGCTTGTAAAGTTTGTTTGTAATTTGAATTGGCTAAGAAGTGTTCATTGAGATGATTGCTTGTGGATCCCGAGTGAGGCGTTTTCTCTAACCCGTTTTCTCTTTTGTATGTCCTAAGGGACCATGGGAGGTTTCGAGGAGGTTGACCTTTACGGATGGACACGCAAGGGTACCGCACAACTTAGGCAAAACCAGCTAAGTTCGTGATAGATGGTATCAGAGCGGGACAAGCACTCATAGAAACACTTGGCATGCAAACGTAGGGGACCTAGCGGAGCTGTGTTGAGGGCAGCCAACACGCGCGACCGTTTTGGGGAAAACAGACATGGAGGTGTAGGGAAAAGGAGTCGCTCAGAGGTACGAGCATTTGAGATTGGCATTCAGAGGAATGGCCAAGGCCTTCGCGCAAGAGGCACCACGAGGACCAGCAAGCTGAGAAGTTTGAGCTATAGCTCAACGTTGACAACCATACTTGATGGTGCTCAAGGCAAGCAAGGCGCTTGGTAAAGGATGAGACCATGTAAGGTGGAATGGATTGTTCAGCGACTGAAAGAGTTGTGCAAAGCTCACAAAGATGAGGGGAATTGCTAACTCAAAGAATTCAGTACTCATGCAAAGGCTTGTATACGAACGATGGAGTATTCGTGGCCAACCCATGGTGACCAAAACTAGGTACCATGGAGTATTGAAACTTTCTCTTCAACATTTGAAGGATACATCCGTAGGAGGCTGAAGTGTGCAGCGAGTTCAGCATGTTGCTAGACCTTGAGGAGTGCAGCGAGGCCTATATTGACATGGAGTCACAATCTAGCAAGTGCATTTGCAGGAGGCAGAACAATGCACAGTTTATTCAATAAAGTGGAGTAGTCCAAGGGGATGGTGGTCTCTGAAACTTCCAAAGAGAAGGAAACGAAGAGAGAAGTTACTCCAACAGGATAGGTATCCAAGAGGGATAAGTCTCGGCTCTTCAGAGGGAGAACCAAGTGTAAAGGACCGCACATGTTGAGGAGGAGTACCTCAAAAACAACTTCACAAAGCTCAATGGACTGAATGAGTGACGTGGAGTCATCGCATGATCACGCTTGAGATAATGTATTGGGGAATGCATTGCGAGATTAAGTGGGAGAGCAATCTAAGGCAACACAAATGAAGGCACACTTGGAGTCGATATAGAGATCGAACTCAATAAAAGGCTGACCCATGGAATGGTGGGCATGAGGGCCACCATCAACTCAATGCAAAAATGAGGAGCGGAGCAACTTAGGTGTAACTTGACAAAGTACCGAAGCCGTATGAAGGGAGTCGACATAATAGATGGAACATGGAGTGGAGGCATAGAGCTTTCCTTGCGCAGAGATCAAGGACATGAACTCTTGTAGAGGCAAGAGTAGGATTATGTCATTCCATGGGTCCTTCATGCTGATGGAGCGGACTCGTATTGCATGGTGCCAAAGACGAAGGGAGCTTTTGGGCACATGTACCTTATCTCGAAGAAGCATTTGATGGAGGAACTAAGGCAACTCAGCTTGAAGAGGTGAAGTTGGGTTCAGAAAGCCTTGGCACGGGGCAAGAGGATGCGGAGGCGGGTACTCTTGAAGAATATACCACAGTGTTGCCATTCAAGTTGCCATGAAGGGAGCGGTGCGCAGCGGAGATTGTGCTGGTAGGGGCAGAGGCCCAGGATCCAGACAATAGTGCACCAATTCTAGCGAAGTCAGTGGACTTCAGGAACTACTAAGCGATGGACTGTCCTAGAGCGATGCTTCATCTAGGTGTGACCCGAGAGCGGGTGGACGAAGGTCGATTGCCAAAGGAGTGAACAAAAATGAAGTTGAAAGAGGCCCTGCAATGTGTTGGTAGAGACCACAAATGGAGGGACCACAATTCGAGTTCATCCCACAAGGATCAGAATGCAATAGAGATGTCACCAGGAGGCGACATGGTGCAGTGGATCGTGGTAGAACAGTTCGTGGCAATGCGATACATACGGGTGAAGTCCCATGAGGGACTTTATCATACGAAGGTATGATCAGGAGCTACTGGCAGCTCCACTTCGGTGAACAACATGACGGCAAGAAGAGCTATGGATTTAAAGAGTGAAGGCTATGGTACCGTAGAGGCCGGTCTTCCGTGTGTGCATCGAATTTTACATCGGATGAAAGCCTTGGTCATCAGCATATGGGGGCTGTGTTCCACCAAGGGAAAAGTTCGAATGCAAGTACCAGTGAGTCCCATGAGAGGGACTTGATCATGCAGAGGTATGATCGAAGCAGCTGGAGAGTTGGACTACTCCAGAGCCCATATTTGCTTAAGGGAGCCCGGCAAGTCAGAGGACAAGGTCGAGTAAGCGAACCTTGCTACCAAGGAAGCTAAGGAGAATAGAATCGGTGCAAACCCTATAACGTGATGGGAGAGGCCATGCATGGGAGTTGTAGTCTGTCTTTCCATCGACCAAAGGGAGTTGCTTGGAGAACACAGAGGTGTTGAAGCAAGGGGTCGAAAAGGGCGAGGAAGCAACGATTAGTCCAGAGGGACTTAGCTATCCAAAATCAAGCATCAATTAGAATGGAAGACTGACCCTTGCGGACAAACATGCAAGGGTGCCACACGACTTAGGCAAAACCAGCTAAGTCCGTGACAGAGTGGCCGATAGCACTGTGCCACCTGGGGGGTTCCAGGGTGCTGAGATGGCTGACATTTCGCTCTACTCACCACGGTCACCGCAGTATGCAAAAAGGGCCCAAAAATGGGCCAAAACAACCCAAAAAGCTGGCCAAAATTGGTTATTTTTGTCTGTGCGAGCGAGCAGCGAACTGTCACGACTTAGCTGGAATTGTTTAAGTCGTGAGGCACCCTTGCGGCTAAGATGCGAACTTTGCTTGAGTTACCTAAGTCGCGAAGCACCCTTGCACCAACTTCTCGGACTTAGCTGGGATTGCTTAAGTCATGAGACGCTCTTGTGACATACACGTCTGCAAAGGGTCAGCCTAGTTGCAACCTCATACAAGTCTCAAAGGACTTGTAAAACAGAAAGTTAATTAGATTGAAAATGAGCGATGGACAAATCCCGACATCTCGGAAAGAGGGAAGCTTTACAAGCAATTCAGCAAGCATCTTGTATGCATAGGAGAAAAGAGAGGAAGGAGGAAAACAAGGATTTTAGAAGGTAGATTGAATAGTTACAAGTCCACAAACAACTGCTCATTGGGTGCCAAGCACAAAGGCAAGTTCCTATTAAGTTAACGTGCGAAATTGTGATAAGTTTTTCAATGTCCGACAATATACCGCAGCCCTATCCAGCCCTATGCCACCTGGGGGGGGTTTAGGGTGCTAAGATGGCTGACGTTTTAGGGGCGCTGTAGCAGGCTATAGAAAACAGCCCGCAGCATGTGAAAACAGAGCCATTTTGGGGCTTTTCGGCCCAACGCGGTGAGCGGTCACACTATAGCGCTATATCCTATTCGAAAATATATTTTTACAAGAAAAACACACAAAACCAAGGTAAAACAGGATGCTGTCTCTGTACAAGCATGCAAAAGTGACGAATGGTTCGTTGAACGAAGTTGTTACGAGTGCGCGACAACCTTTCGTGACAGAGCGATGGACAGCGAGCAAAGCGAGGGGTGGCACCTTCCCTATTATCCAAAAGCCCCATCCAGCCCTGTGCCCGCTCACCATGGTCACCACAGCACACGAAAATAGCCCAAAAACAGGCCAAAACTGGGCAATTTTGGCCTCGCAAGCGAGCGACGAGCAGCCGATAGCGAGCGACAAGCGACGGATAGCGAGCGAAGCGAGGGGCGGCACCTTCCCTGTTATCCGAAAGCCCCATCCAGCCCTGTGCCACCCAGGGGTTTCCAAGGTGCTGAGATGGCTAACATTTCGCGCCGCTCACCACGATCGTCGCAACATGCAAAAACGACCCAAAAATAGGCCAAAACAGCCCAAAAACAGGCCAAAACTGGGCAATTTTGGCCTCGCAAGCGAGCGACGAGCAGCCGATAGCGAGCGACAAGCGACGGATAGCGAGCGACAAGCGACGGATAGCGAGCGACAAGCGACGGATAGCGAGCGACAAGCGACGGATAGCGAGCGACAAGCGACGGATAGCGAGCGACAAGCGACGGATAGCGAGCGACAAGCGACGGATAGCGAGCGACAAGCGACTGCCACCAGGGGTTTCCAAGGTGCTGAGATGGTTGATATTTTGCGTTGCTCACCACGATCGTCGTAGCAAATGAAAATGACCCAAAAACAAGCCAAAACTAGCCATTTTTGGTTGCGCAAGCGAGCAGTGAGCGATGAACAGCGAGCGAAGCAAGGGGCAGCACCTTCCCTCTTATCCCAAGGCCCCATCCAGCCCTGTGCCACCCGGGGATTTCTAGGATATTGAGATGGCTAATGTTTCACACCGCTCACCATGGTCACCACAGCACACGAAAATAGCCCAAAAACAGGCCAAAACTGGGCAATTTTGGCCTCGCAAGCGAGCGACGAGCAGCCGATAGCGAGCGACAAGCGACGGATAGCGAGCGAAGCGAGGGGCGGCACCTTCCCTGTTATCCGAAAGCCCCATCCAGCCCTGTGCCACTTGGGGGTTCCAGGGTGCTGAGATGGCTAACATTTCGCGCCGCTCACCACGATCGTCGCAACATGCAAAAACGACCCAAAAATAGGCCAAAACAGCCCAAAAACAGGCCACAACTAGCCAGTTTTTACCACGCGAGTGAGCAACGAGCGATGGATAACGAGCGAAGCGAGGGGTAGTAACTTCCCTGTTATCCGAAGGCCCCATTCAATCCTATGCCATCTGAGGGGTTCCAAAGTGCTGAGATAACTAACATTTTGTGCCACTCACCACGGTAGCCACAGCATGCGAAAACGGCCCTAGGTCAAAACAGTATAACACGAAAACAATCGCTAGTTCTTCTTTATTGGATGAAGACCCTGATCCACTACCAAAGCCGGCTATTCTACAAAAGATTATATGCTTGCTGATTGAGACCTTCAGCTATCAAACTGACACTACTTTGCTCCAGCCACTTTTCGCCCCTTTCCTTGAAGAGAGAGAGAGAGCTCCCAATCACGACTGATTGAATCGGCACCTATCTTAGGCACTGGAAAGTGTTAGCTACCTCATCTTCTAGGGGAAATTATTCCTCGCCTATTTGACTTCCTCAAACAATTTCTGTTTTGTACATTCTTTGGCCCAGAATGATGCTAACTCTGCACCTCCTACGTGATATTAGGAAATTAGAGAAGGATTTTAGGATCTTAAATTAAATTTCATGATAAGCCAGGAGGTTAATTTAAATGCCTCAATTAAATTTGAAGTGTCTTGAGACCTCTCCACAAATAAAGGACAATGTGATGATTTAGATTTAAGACACGACGAGAGATGATGTAAAGCCAAGAAGGTTGAGGTCCAATATTTTGGAGATTACAGATATTGTAGGTTATTATTAATTTTGAAGTGTATCTACTATTCTCCTCTATAATTCTTTTTCTACAACCTATGCTTTGTAAAGGACCGCTGGGAAATTTGCCAACAAGATCAATCTACCAGAATAAGCTGATATGATCTGCTCTGGTTCCTCAGCCGTCAAAAAAACAAAGAACAAATAAAAACATTTCAAATATTCATATAGCATGCTTTTCAGCATTCAAGCATATCGTCATTGTCAATTAGAGACTGTTACGGGAATAGAAACACAAATTTCAGTTTGTCATTGTAAATAGCTGATCGTTAAAGCAAAAGCTTTATAACATTCTTTTTCACATTTCCTTTCAACAGCATCAGTAATAACTGTTGGAGTTAGATTGCCATTTTCCCTGAAGGATGATATCTTCAGTGACATCAAACCATGAAATCACCAAAAAGAAATGTGCACCTTTCAGCATTCACTAACAAAAAGAACAAGAAAACCCACTTCAATATTGGACTCCCAAAATTTTCAACTAAAACGTCAAGTAAACTATTAACCAAAATGCAACAGATCTGACTGTCTATCCTACTTTTTGATCACTGAGACCTTCATATTGATTCCAGTAACTATTTGATAATTAGATGGTGGCATTTGTGTCATCTTCCCAAATATTTCCTCGTAGCAGGTCCACATTTCGAACCTTGTTGAAGCCAAAACGAAGAACAGAAAGATATTACATCAAATGGAAATTTAGCACACAGAAAGAAAAGAAGGGCTAGGAATTGTATACCAATATGCCAAGAATTGGAATGGTGCATATTTCCCATAGATCGCCTCCAAATTCTTCCTCGAAGTACGAACCGTGCAATTCTTTATTGAATGAAACTGTAAAGATGGTTCAAAATCAGTATTGTTCCATGGTTGTCCAATTGAAAATCAGAAGTCGAGAAAAATCGAACCTGTTTTAAATGCCTTACGGTTTCTGAATCAGATGGTATCTTGTGGTAAAATCCCATGCACATCAGGATATTTGCACGTGTAAAAGGACCAAATCCATGTATGCCAGAAAGCTCTTTGTCGAGTTCATCATAGCTGTAAAGCGTAGATCCATTACATATTTCTTCAAGCTTGCTGAACCGTATCTTGTGTTCAACAATGTCTTGAGCAAGTGACACAATCCACTGTGATCGATATCCAAGTTTGCAGCGGCTAGCCAGATAATTGACATCAACATTTGCCAGTTCTTCGGGACTAGGAAAATTTCCTTGTGTATTTGGCAGGCATAAAATTCCCGATGATAACTGACAAACTGGGCTGGAAGCATCCAGTTTGTTAATAATTGGTAGTCCCTCAAAATCATAGATACTATCAGTTTCTCCAACAGTGGATGTTTCCATCCTTTGAGAATTGTTAGAGTGATTGGAATGGTTGAAAAACGACATTGCCTTTTGTGCCAAATTACTTCCGTTCTCTTGAGATTTGTCATCTGATTTGGCAATGACATCCGTGGTATTCTGACGTTTTCTTTTGAAATCTCTTAATTGAGGTGTCTTTGGATACAAGTCTCTGGATATTGTGCAACACTTCAATTCTAGTTGAAGCTCACAGAGGGCTTTTGCCATTGACAGAGTTCTTGACCACCTAATAAATAGGGAAGGCATGTATAATTATGTCCAAGCTTAAAGTTTTGAATGGAAATGAAAATATGGACCAGAAGAAAATTGGATCATTTTAGTGTATTCCTTTTCCTTGTCTATACAAATGTATTTCATGATCTTGATGATGGTACAGTTAAACATCTGAAGTCACATAAGAAAACATGAAGGATCACATAGGCAATATCTATACAAATTTTCAAAACTATCAACAAGATGAATGATTATTTGCAAGGCAATAATATGTAGAAGGGTGGATGAAGATACATGAGAAATCATTACTTGTAAGGCAGTAATGTTCTTCAGATAAGTTAACCATCCCTTAGTGCTTCACAGAGAATTCACACTTTCTCTTTGTCTACCATTGAATCATTCTTTTCTAAAAGAAATGCTTCCACTGAAATTCAAGAAGTAAAACCCATTTTCATGTGAAAATCTACTTGTATTAGAGGCTAGTCCAGTGGAATCCAACAAGTACTGTCATTTGGTATCTACAAATCACAGATGTAGTATCTATTATGATAAATCACTGTATATTGTTAGTGGGCCATGCTGTAAAGATAAGGATCTTTCAGGAAAGAACAAAAAATGGATGCAGGACAGAAAATTTCCTATTTTTTCTATTTCTTTATAATGCTGGATCTTATTGCAAATTAGTCTAGTGTCCAGTCAACTATTGATTAAATGGCAGTGGCCAGAGGAAATATGAGTTAGGGAGTAAAATGGCAGAATTTGAGAGAGAAGTCACCGCATAATAGGAACGTTATAAATGATGACTGCATCAGAACTCAAGGGACATGAGAAAACTCACACTAACAGGTAAGGAAGAATATTTTTAAAACTATTATATTTGCTGAAAATGCAATATGGTAATAAGGTTTTGATTTTTAACATGTTAAGTCCTTTATCCCATGTCTTCTAGGTTTATAACTAACGATACACACCTCAACATTAATTACAAAGAATCTCCCACTGGAAAAATTCACTAATCGGAAGATATAGAACTTGATTTTCCTGTTCCATTTGAGTCACTTGGCCATATTTATATAGGTCAGTATCTGCATCATGGTTCAACAGTAATACCCTTAGTATATCAATGATGCAAATTTTGAATACATGTAGAATAACAAAGACAACTGTAATAGAGAGTGAAGATCAGTAAAGGAGATCAATCTAAGCAACTGTACCCTCAAAACTGATCTGCTCAGTCTCACTTATTCACAACTCTAAGTAGTACAAGGCATACCTAAGTATGTTGCAGTCGAAGACCTAATTGCCAATAGGAAAAGAAAATTCACTTCAATTTGTTTCATCAAATTTCTGAAAAAAGATTTTTCTTTTGCAAAGTAAGTGCCGAAGGTGGGATTTAATCCCAGGACCTTGGTGTCATCTGTCAAAGTATTTACAAGCTAAGTTAATACCTTCACAAGCTAAGCTATCTAGCATCTTCAAAAAGGATAGTTTGATGAACCATAAACATGAAGAATGTGGGATAGTTGGAAAAAAAAATCTTTACAGAGTCAAAAACTTGAATGATATAATATTCTCCTAAATTATTAAAACTAGTTGCATATGCCAAAATACAAACAATTGTAATATTCCTCATCAAAGTAGCTCTAGTCATTTGCTAATAAGTTTTATCAGCATAATGATGTCACGATGACTTCTTCTCTTCTTCCTGATCTCAGGATAAGCACCATTTTTATGTCTCATAAAGCATCATCGGCTGACTTTTCTACCGCCTATGCATGTGTACTCTAATTTTTTTACTTGACATTGTGTAGCGTTTTTGCTTTACATGTAACAACTAAGAAGATCTAGCATCTGCAAATGTACACATAGTTCCTTTTGTTTCCCTATTGATATTTTTTTTTTGCTGCTGCTATTGCACATGAAAAGTGATAAAACCCTAGGGCTTTATCTAAAAGAATAGATAGGGATTTGATCGCTTCAAGGGGATCAACCTCCAAGCTGGCCAAAGGCTTTGAATTGTATTTGATTGCTTGAGAAGAATAGCCAAAGGCATCACATATTTACAGGGTTATTTAATCCCTAGTCAACTAGGAATAGGAGTCCTAAAAAATAAAAATAGCAATTCCTAATTTGCTATATCAAAGGAATCCTAACAAACTCCTACCATAACTAGGAAAAACTAAATAGGAAAAATAAATATTAATATCAAATCCCTAAAATTAAGGACTCCTAAAATTAAGGAATCCTAACATTTCCTGCCTCTTCAAAACATAGCAGTAATAAATTCTCAAAACTTCTCCAATACTTTGTAAGACTCCCAAGTGGCACCTTCAATTCGTAAGTTGGCCCACTAAACAAGCACCTCAATGACAAGATATCTATGACGCATCATGACATGTCGATCAAATATGGCTTGAGACAGGATTTAAACCTCACCAGTAGAAGAAATATCTAGCAAATGGTGTTGCACCACATCATCCTCACCTAACTTCCTTTTAAGGCAAGAAATATGAAAAACTGGATGTATCTTAGAGCTTGTTGGCAAGTCCAAGTCATAAGCAACTGGGCCAATGCGTTCCAACACCTTATAAGGCCCAAAGAATCAAGGAGATAGCTTCATAGAAGTCTAAACCTTTATAGAGGTTTGCTTGTAAAGCTAAAGTTGAAAAAAAACACAATCACCTATTGTAAATTCTCGCTCACTACGATACTCATCAGCTTGTTATTTCATTCTAGCTTGTGAGACTGCGAGATTATCTCTTAGAAGTTGAATAATCTTATCCCCAAGAGATTATCTCTTAGATGTTGAATAATCTTATCCCTATCTTGGGGCACTGTGAGCTCAGGGCCTGCCATGTCCATACTATCATTGTTAATCCATATGAATGGTGCAACTTCCTTGAGATCCAATCATCCTTTTCTGCTAACAACCACGAGATACACATGCTTTCATAGTTAGGAAGCACCAAACTATCCCGAATTGCAGCCTTAATCCGATTGCCAATAAGTAAAGCAATATGGCTGCTAGTTATTTTTCGATCCCCAACTGATGAGTCCAAATTCCAATGTAATTCCGGCATTGTTGTGAAGCCAAACCACAATTGATCAGAAGGCAACAGCTTAATATGTAAGCACAATGTCCCACGAAGTGAAGCAACTCGTATTGCCAAAGAAAGTGGTACTTGTGAAACTTGATCGGCGAGAGAATGTAGGATAGCCTTCCATCTAGACACGTAACTTGAAGTCCAACTGGTGCTCTGAGTTTCTAAGGCCATCTGCTTTACCCACTTCATTTCTGTTATCCATTCCAACAGCCGAATTGCTTGAGGATTTCAACTGATTTCCATAATGCTCAATGCCCTTAAGAAAATCAGAATTCACCTCACCATTTGATTCCAAACTTGTTTTTATTATGTCTTTTTGCAATTCAGGTTCACGGACTTCAAGTCTTGTCTCTATGTCCAATATTATACCACCAAAGTATTCAATATCAACTTCCATAGACCACATTTCATTCAAGTCCATAGGGAAAACTCTTATTCTATGAACATTAGGTGGAAGGTTACCAAGATCTAAGCCAGTACATGTGATTTCACCAATATAACTTGGTGTCCTCATATTTGACAATGTCCTTTGGATGCGTGCTTTTATGAGATTATTGATCTCACTACCTTTTTTCACATCAAAAAATAGCCTTGAAAACAATAAATTCCAACAAAGTGTACCCTCGTCACTGATAAACTTTTCGTCAGTAGTTGCATCAGGAATGGCAGGAAGCATACTTTTGTTACCAAAATGAGTAGAAGTTGGTGGTACAGGTTGTGTCATATCTTGCATGGAATTACTTGAGGATTTGTCTTCGGATGAGCTTTTTATGAATCCATCACTTGAAGATACAGAATTTGATGAACGCATCTTCTCAACAATCTTCCTTTCACCATAGCCTAATGATGAAAATGAGGCTTGTCTACTTTCCGGACCACTCTTTGAAGCCTTCTTTGTAGGTTTTTTTCAAAAAAAGGTGAATTCTTAAAGCTCCATCAATGCTAATTGTTTTGTCTGTGGTCTCAGTAAAAACTATTGATGGCTTCAGAAAAGAAGGATATTCAGTATTTAAGAATGATAGATAGTCTTGGAAGTCTTCGTAAAACTGGGAGAACAAATTCCATTTTCCCTTACCAGGGCAGGAAGAAAGTAGGAGTGCTTTGCACCAGGATTCCTTCTCCTAAGAAGTGTCAAAGTATAAGTAACATGTTTTACTCCCCTTATAAATCTTTGATTCCTTGCTTTCCAGTTTAATGGGATACCTTTTAGCCCACTTTCGTGAAGATAAATTTGATAAAGAAACAACTACCACCATACAACCGACAAGTTGTATAGTTATATTTGAATCATCAGGGTCAGACAAGATTAACGAGTGATCTTTAATTTTAGCATATTTTCTGACAGGAATAACCTTTGTCTCGAATTTATCACAACATTCAATGCGATAGGCCAATCACACAGCAACCTTATTATCCATAAAATTGTTGGTGCTATCAATATCAATCAAAACAGTAACAGGCTGACATTTCAAAATCCCTTCAACTTTCATAATTTGAGGATCAAAATAGCTAGCTAATGTATGAACAGTATGTGTGATAGGTTCAATAATCTCATCGTTATCAGTACCTTTATAATCATAATCTACAGCTTCAATCTTTGGTTCCTCCTCAATTGGTTCAATCATCAAAGTTTTCCTTGCTTGCATCGATGATCCTTATTCTACTTTTCATCATCATGTCAGCACAAACTCTGTGCTAATCATTCTTTGAGTTCCTCTTCGATCAATCTTCTAGTATTAGGATTTTGATTAGGAATGGCCGGAGTAATTGACTTACTAGTCACCTGTTTTATCACTTATAGTTCGACAATTTTCCATGTTAATTTTTTTTTCATGCAGTCGTGCAAACGAAATTGTAACTGTCATAGTGCAAAGTTAACGAGCCTTAACTTCACAATGAATGTCAAAATTAAAACCTTCAATAAATGTTCCCACCAATTGTCTTTTAGACCAATCTTTAGTCATTTGATAGTCGTTCAAATCGACTTTGATACTCTAACACAGTAGAAGTCTAGTGAATCTTGGCAAATTGCCCAGCAATATTCTCATATTTAGATGGTCAAAAATGAACAAGAAGTCCTTTCTTGAACTGCTCCCATGAGGAAACTTTATCACATGTTTCATACCAATCATACCATTAAATAGCATCTCCATCTAGTTGGATTAAAGCTATTTCTATTTTAAAATCTTCTGAAGTTTTATGAAAGCGAAAAAAATTTTCTACTCTAGAAATCCAACTAGTTGAATCTTCATCTTCCCATCTGGAAAATTCTACTTTCATGCGAGGATAGCCATTATCATGCTCTTGGTAATCTCTTCCTGTGAATTCAGGGCGATCAGGTTGTTTACTTGTAAAAGTCGAACTTCCATCTTATTGAATTTTGCTAAAACTTTCAAGCAAACTTTTTTGAGAGTTTCTTACAACTTGCTCTCAATTTTTGTTTCTAAGGCTTCAAACTTAGCTTTCATAGAATTGTCAGTAGTCATTGCGTATGATTATAGATATGTAATTCCTAAGTTTTGTTTTTTATTTCGGGTCAAGAGCATGAGCATTGGTTACTTGGCGTTAAAGGTGAAGTCACTATTGGCGGTGTGGGCGTCGAGGCCTGTGGCAGAGGAGATTGAGGGAATGCCGAGTACACACCGTCGAGGAAATGCTGAGGACACACTATAAAACCCTAGGACTTTATCTAAGAGAAATAGATAGGGATTTAATCGCTTCAAGGGGATCAACCTCCTTTTGATCGCTTCGAGGGGATCAACCTCCAAGTTGACTAAAGGCTTTGAGTTGTATTTGATTACTTGAGAAGAACAATCAAAGGCATTACATATTTATAGGGTTATTTAATCCCTAATCAACTAGGACTAGGAGTCCTAAAAAATAAAAATAGCAATTCTTAATTTGCTATATCAAAAGAATCCTAACAAACTCATACCATAACTAGGAAAAACTAAATAGGAAAAATAAAGATTAATATCAAATCTCTAAAATTAAGGAATCCTAACGAAAAGCTACTTTTCTCTTGCTTAATAACAGAGTGACTCTACATAAACTTCATAAGTAGTCATAACTGGATCTCCTAGATAACAAAAGAATGAAAACCTAAAACAAGAACAAAACTGAGCTCTAACTAGAGAGTTAAAGGAGGACAACTTACCGGCAGTTACAGAGCAGAATGCACTTGACCATGTCCTCAAAGAGGGTCGGGGAACGGAATATGCGCCCAAAACCCCTCTCCTTTGCAGCCGCGTGAATCGTATGGAACTCCTTGATCATCCTGTCATTCTCGTCCGACATCCTTAGCATCCTCCGAACCTGTGACTGCAACGGGAAACAACTTAAGTTACCAGCTTATCGTCATAGATCACCTAAAGAAAACACAAGACTAAGGAGAAAAAAGTACGAGGATGGCGTCTTGATCTTGCGACGAGAGGAAGGTAGTGCAGTATACGGAAACCAGGAGGTGGTCGGGATGAGGAGAGGGTTGGGAGACGCGGACACAGAGAGACGCGGAAGAAGAGGAGAGGTGTAGGGGGCGGCGGAGGGATGCTGTGTCCGGGTCCCAGCCATTGGGGGCCATCATGAACAGGCCGTGGTTGCATACCGCCTTGGCCAGGTCGAAGGTGGGGTCTTTTACCGGCAGCTGCAGCACCACCACGCCTTCTTCGCCGTTTCCCATTCCTACTTCGTCAGGCAATGATGGTACTGTTCGAGACGTCGTCATCTTATGCTTTAAGAACGGAAGAGACCGCTGACAAAAGGCACCGGCGAGAGCCGAAGAGACGACTGACGCATGGCAGTGACGTCATTTTCTTTTACTATAAGAAACCAAGAAACCGCTGACAAATGGTAGCGGGAGTACGAATTAGGCATAGTATCAGCTGGAGAAAAGTTACTGTTTTATGGTAATGTCATGTGAACGAATTTTCGAAAAAAAAAATTAAGTTATTCGTCCATAGAATGCTTTGGACAGCATGAAAAGATTTTTTTTATATAATTTTAAAATTTTCTATCACAACCTAGTCGTGTCTTCGCTCATGCTTGATCATCCAGACTCACCAACCTCTTTCGCTTACCTATCAACTCTTGTCATTATCGATTGTGCCTCCCGTACGGAAATGTAGACAGTCATAAAAGAAAAGATGACGATCAATATTGCTTGTTAATCTGTGCGTGGAGGCACAAGCGATTGGAGGGTGATTGGTAAGGGTTATAATCGACCATGACTAGTAAATGAGTACCAATAAACGAAGTTGCTAGGCTTGGAGAGGAGGGGGTGGTCAACCAAGTGGAGGCACAGCGAAGTGCGAGAAAAAAACCAGCGAAGTGCGAGAAAAAAAAAATCTAATTACATTTACCTAATGGGTAGACCTCAAGATAATATCCTAGGTACATCTATCTTATATTGGCATCGTTCTTTTTACCAACATGTTCTTCCTCTTTTTCTTTAGTCATTTTCTTAGATTTTGTCATGGAGGTTAGGAAACTCTATTTCTAAGGAAGATTAAATTAAGAAAAATCTAATTTTTTTATTATACTTAAGATTTCAGTTTTATAGATCACGGAGGAATGGAGGAATCAACATAGGAAAAAGAAGAAGAGATACGTGAGAAATATCCAGAGTTATTCAAGTAAGAAATTTTGAGGATGAAATTTTTGTTAGGAGGGGAGAATTGTAAAGCCCGAGTCTCACACTTATTAAATTTCAACTAGCATGCCAATAAAGTATAAATATTATATATATATATATATAACCTTCATTTTATGATAATTCATAAAATTAAAATATATGTTTTTGAAAATATATCATTTTTAGTATTCTATGAAATATTGACTAAGTATACACAAACATTTACGTTAAGAATAATGCAACTAGCCAAAAGGTGCTATTGGACCTTAATACAAAGTTAAATTATCTTAATATTTATGAGATGAAAAATATTTTGAGTTTTTATGTCTTAAAATGTTCAATGATGTCATGATATGATTGATGCAATAAAGATATATCAATTTTGATTATACACAAACATTTACGTTAAGAATAATGCAACTAGCCAAAAGGTGCTATTGGACCTTAATACAAAGTTAAATTATCTTAATATTTATGAGATGAAAAATATTTTGAGTTTTTATGTCTTAAAATGTTCATGTAAAGTGACGAATGTGATTTTTATGTTTTCGAGGACTTATTTATAAATATAAATAATTATAGAGACTAAATTGTAAAAATTAAAATACAAATTTAAAATGGTTATTTTTATCCCATTGCCTTCCATGCACCTTTGCTTCTCACACGAGGAAAACAGAGGAGGGATGGTGTGTCAGTGGAGGAGAAGAATAAGAGAAGGGAAGAAACACAAAAGAGACTGGGAAGAAAAAGAAGAGACTGCGGTTGAGGCTGTGGTTGGCGGAGAAGAAGACAAAGGAAGGAAGGAGAGGAAACTAGCGGTACCATCGCCCAAACTAGCGGTACCATCGCCCAAACTAGCGGTACCATCGCCCAAACTAGCGGTACCATCGCCCAAACTAGCGGTACCATCGCCCAAACTAGCGGTACCATCGCCCAAACTAGCGGTACCATCGCCCAAACTAGCGGTACCATCGCCCAAACTAGCGGTACCATCGCCCAAACTAGCGGTACCATCGCCCAAACTAGCGGTACCATCGCCCAAACTAGCGGTACCATCGCCCAAACTAGCGGTACCATCGCCCAAACTAGCGGTACCATCGCCCAAACTAGCGGTACCATCGCCCAAACTAGCGGTACCATCGCCCAAACTAGCGGTACCATCGCCCAAACTAGCGGTACCATCGCCCAAACTAGCGGTACCATCGCCCAAACTAGCGGTACCATCGCCCAAACTAGCGGTACCATCGCCCAAACTAGCGGTACCATCGCCCAAACTAGCGGTACCATCGCCCAAACTAGCGGTACCATCGCCCAAACTAGCGGTACCATCGCCCAAACTAGCGGTACCATCGCCCAAACTAGCGGTACCATCGCCCAAACTAGCGGTACCATCGCCCAAACTAGCGGTACCATCGCCCAAACTAGCGGTACCATCGCCCAAACTAGCGGTACCATCGCCCAAACTAGCGGTACCATCGCCCAAACTAGCGGTACCATCGCCCAAACTAGCGGTACCATCGCCCAAACTAGCGGTACCATCGCCCAAACTAGCGGTACCATCGCCCAAACTAGCGGTACCATCGCCCAAACTAGCGGTACCATCGCCCAAACTAGCGGTACCATCGCCCAAACTAGCGGTACCATCGCCCAAACTAGCGGTACCATCGCCCAAACTAGCGGTACCATCGCCCAAACTAGCGGTACCATCGCCCAAACTAGCGGTACCATCGCCCAAACTAGCGGTACCATCGCCCAAACTAGCGGTACCATCGCCCAAACTAGCGGTACCATCGCCCAAACTAGCGGTACCATCGCCCAAACTAGCGGTACCATCGCCCAAACTAGCGGTACCATCGCCCAAACTAGCGGTACCATCGCCCAAACTAGCGGTACCATCGCCCAAACTAGCGGTACCATCGCCCAAACTAGCGGTACCATCGCCCAAACTAGCGGTACCATCGCCCAAACTAGCGGTACCATCGCCCAAACTAGCGGTACCATCGCCCAAACTAGCGGTACCATCGCCCAAACTAGCGGTACCATCGCCCAAACTAGCGGTACCATCGCCCAAACTAGCGGTACCATCGCCCAAACTAGCGGTACCATCGCCCAAACTAGCGGTACCATCGCCCAAACTAGCGGTACCATCGCCCAAACTAGCGGTACCATCGCCCAAACTAGCGGTACCATCGCCCAAACTAGCGGTACCATCGCCCAAACTAGCGGTACCATCGCCCAAACTAGCGGTACCATCGCCCAAACTAGCGGTACCATCGCCCAAACTAGCGGTACCATCGCCCAAACTAGCGGTACCATCGCCCAAACTAGCGGTACCATCGCCCAAACTAGCGGTACCATCGCCCAAACTAGCGGTACCATCGCCCAAACTAGCGGTACCATCGCCCAAACTAGCGGTACCATCGCCCAAACTAGCGGTACCATCGCCCAAACTAGCGGTACCATCGCCCAAACTAGCGGTACCATCGCCCAAACTAGCGGTACCATCGCCCAAACTAGCGGTACCATCGCCCAAACTAGCGGTACCATCGCCCAAACTAGCGGTACCATCGCCCAAACTAGCGGTACCATCGCCCAAACTAGCGGTACCATCGCCCAAACTAGCGGTACCATCGCCCAAACTAGCGGTACCATCGCCCAAACTAGCGGTACCATCGCCCAAACTAGCGGTACCATCGCCCAAACTAGCGGTACCATCGCCCAAACTAGCGGTACCATCGCCCAAACTAGCGGTACCATCGCCCAAACTAGCGGTACCATCGCCCAAACTAGCGGTACCATCGCCCAAACTAGCGGTACCATCGCCCAAACTAGCGGTACCATCGCCCAAACTAGCGGTACCATCGCCCAAACTAGCGGTACCATCGCCCAAACTAGCGGTACCATCGCCCAAACTAGCGGTACCATCGCCCAAACTAGCGGTACCATCGCCCAAACTAGCGGTACCATCGCCCAAACTAGCGGTACCATCGCCCAAACTAGCGGTACCATCGCCCAAACTAGCGGTACCATCGCCCAAACTAGCGGTACCATCGCCCAAACTAGCGGTACCATCGCCCAAACTAGCGGTACCATCGCCCAAACTAGCGGTACCATCGCCCAAACTAGCGGTACCATCGCCCAAACTAGCGGTACCATCGCCCAAACTAGCGGTACCATCGCCCAAACTAGCGGTACCATCGCCCAAACTAGCGGTACCATCGCCCAAACTAGCGGTACCATCGCCCAAACTAGCGGTACCATCGCCCAAACTAGCGGTACCATCGCCCAAACTAGCGGTACCATCGCTGACACAATCTCGAAGACTGTGCCATAATAGTAAGACTTCTTTGGGCACTATTTGGGCTTCTTATTGGGCCCAACATATGGCTATGGGAGAGAGAGAAGGGGAATAGGAGAGAGATGGCGACTGCACTCCTCTACCTTCCGCACTAGGAGCTGCCACTATAGAAGAAGAAGGGAAAGAGAGAGAGAGAGAAAGGGGAAGAAGGAGCAACGAGAAAGCAGAGGAGGAAAGAAAGGGAAGAAAGGGTTGTGGTTGTGGCTGCGATTGTGAGGGAGAAGGGAAGGAAGGGAGAAGAATGAGAAGAGAAGATGTTAGGATCAGGGTCGGCACTAAGAGGGGGGGTGAATTAGTACAGTGGTAAGATAAAACTTCATTTCGATAAAATTATTTCCGATGTAAAAATGTTTCGTAAATGTAATGCTTTGAAAGCGAAGTAAGAGCGTATTGAAGGCAGTTTGCAGTTAATGTAAATTGCAAGAAGTAAATGCAAACCGAGATTTAGAGTGGTTCGGTCAATCGTGACCTACATCCACTTTTGGCTTCCTCCTCCAACGAGGTCACCGACGTCCACTAGAGGCCTTCCTTCAATAGGCGAAGGCCAATCACCTTTTACACCCCTCTTCTCCTTTTCATGGGTTTAGGAGACAACCCTTATAAGCATTCACTTACTCTTCTCTCAAACTAGTCTAACACTTTAGAAGAGAGAGAGAAGATCACACAAGATTCTAGTAGTGTTTCTTTGCTTTTAGGCTCTCTGTGCTTGTGTGCTTTAACCAGGGATGGGAGGGGTATTTATAGGCTTCAAGTTGATTCAAACTTGAAGCCTAAATCTTTCCCATCCCGGGTTCCCTAGGTACGGGCGGTACCACCGCCCAATGTTTGTTTGACTGACACTGTCCTGGGCAGTACCACCACCTAGGGGGCTGTGCTGGGCGGTACCATCGCCCAAACTAGCGGTACCATCGTACCATCGCCCAAACTAGCGGTACCATCGCTGACACAATCTCGAAGACTGTGCCATAATAGTAAGACTTCTTTGGGCACTATTTGGGCTTCTTATTGGGCCCAACATAGTTCTTACATGGGCCTAGCTGACCCCTAATTGGGTTGGCCCAAATCCAAGCTCAATTACGTGCTAACTATGAAATCCTAAGACATTTGCTAAGCTAAACAAGTCCCTATGTCTATTCTTCTAGCGAGCTTCCGACGAACATTTGACGAACCCTCGGCGATGCTCCAGTGGACTCTCGGCATGCTCTTGGACTTCACGACGATCTTCTTGGTGAGTTCCGATAAGCTTCTTTGGCAAGCTCCGAGACTTCTTAGCTAGTTCCTCTAAAACTTTCGATGAACTCTCGAACTCCCGATGTGATCGCGTCCTTGACTCTAAGACTTTATTTTGCTTCATGCCTTGCTATCATAGTTAATCCAGCACATGTAAAATATACTTCGATCTAGACAATTAATACTAAGCATTAATCACGTTGTCCAGTCATGTCATTGGTCTCTCGATGCTTCGTCCGATTTTTCGACACATCGTCCTCTCTTGTGGCCTATTGCCCAATCGATCAGTTAACTCCGCAACTCTGATATTCTTAGCACAATGTCCGCTCTTCTTGGCCCGATGCCCGAATCCACGGCCCGAAGCCTTTTGTTGATATATCGACCGATCCACCGGCCCGACGTCCAATCTTCTGACATGTTCCTCCGGCACAACATGATTTTTTCTGCTTTAATTGTCTCACCTTGATCGAAGCATCCTGTGTCACTCAAAATGTAGATTAAAACATAAACACTTATAGATTGGTTTCATCATCAAAATTCGAGATTCAATAATCTCCCCCTTTTTGATGATGACAACCAATCGACGACGGAGTTAATCTTAACTCCCGGAGTTTAAACAAACTCCCCTATCAATAGGCCATATTGATAGAAACTCTTGGATTCAAAAATCCAAGTAACATGTCATGATCAAATCATGCATGACATCAACATACTTCTCCCCCTTTGTCATCAACAAAAGGAGAAGTCCAACTATTCATGTGTTTAGACATACAAGTTCAAGTCGTTGCATAATAAACATAATTTCAAGTTTTATTATCATGCAATTTGAAAACTAGCAAATTTAAGGATGTGCAAGTTGGCATATTTGCTTTTCTTTATGATGTGCAAGATAGCATTTCTAAGATAGTAAGTTCTACATCATGCTAGCTAGCAAATTAGTGATATATAATAAAGCAACTCTTGCTTCTTGAATATGCAAGTTGCAAGCTAGCAAATTGTTACTTCCTTTGCAATGTTTGAACTAGCAGTTTTGCTTCCATTGCAAAGTGCAAGTTATCAAATTTGCAAACGTTATCAAAGTGCAAGGATATATAATAAAGCAATGTTTGAACTAGTAGTTTACTTCTTGAAATATGCATGTTTTGCTACCAGGCAGGATAGCACTTTTGGTATGCAAATGCAAGCTATAAATTTTACACATAAAAGTTAGCAAAAAATTTTACATCTTTTGAGATATGTAAGATGGACTATTTTGACTCTTTTTGAAATGTGTAACTTGGAAAAACATTGCTTCTTTTAAAGCTTTTGTTCTTTTAAGATTTGTAAGATAGCACTTCTTGCTTCCTTTTTTAGATGAGCAAACTAGCAAATTTGCCTCTTTTCGAATTGTGCAAGCTAGCAAATTTGCTTTCTAGTAAGTTTTGCTCCCCCTTTGTCATTGTTGAAAAGAAGGAAAGACCCTTTATATCAATTTCTAAATCATGACAAAGGTAAATAGCATAGATGAAAATTCAACTCATGAATGTCAAAATAATTATTTTATCATGAATATTTCATCATTGCATACATCATTATCATAAGTTAAAGTATTGCATGCATAATATCAAATCACCATTCATAATTACATCAATATTTCAATCATTATTTCAATCAGCAAAAACTCATCATGCACACAATGTAAAATCATCAAACATGATACAAACATTTATTTTCAAAATATTCATCATGTATATAAAATATAAAATCATCATTATATGCATGATTCCAAATCATCATTCTAGAGTATTATTTCAGAATATGATAATTATTGATTTTCACATTATTTCAAAAAATCATAGCATTGCATGTATTTTTATCTAAGGGAAAAATCATAGTGTTGCATGCATCATTCCAAAACATTTTAGGCCATGCAAGCCATAAATACATAGAAATCATGTCATGAAAGATAAGACCACTTAAATACCAAAAGACATGATCCATATAGTAAATCTCCTCTTAAATAAAATACCAAAAGGAATTCTTGGGAGATCATGATATAGATAAAGTTAATTTAATCTTGTAGGAGAACAAGATCTTAATTCATGCATATAAAATCTCTCAATTCATTATGAATCATAAAAATTATAATTCCAAAAAACCATGATTCATTTAAATAGTAGATAGTAAAAAGAAACAAGTAGATAATGATTTTAATTCATAGAAAGATTTCAAATATCAAATATCGAGAAATCAAGATTATGAATTGAATTATTTTTCTCTTTAGTAAATGTCAAATAGAAACATAGGAGATCAAATAAGAGATCTTGATTCATAAAAGATTTCATGTTATAAATCTTGAAAAATCAAGATAAAGCTCATTCAAATTTAAATCATCAAATCAAAATCATTTTTAAGAGATTCACAAAAGTGATACAAATATATTCATTGATCTCCTTTTTGGAAAACTCGATAAAGTAGGAAAAATAAATTTTTCAAGGAGAAACCTTTCCTCTTTTTAGTTGTTTCAATTCATGTGATTTATTTCATTCAAGCATATCCTTTTTCATTTATGTCAAATAAAAATATATATCAATTGTTTAAAAATCAAAAAGCCACTTTTATTATCGTGAAAATCAATAATCCATAAATCACAAAAATCATTATGCATCATTTTGAAAGAAAATTCATTAAGCATTATCATTATCCATTACTTCAAATCAAACATGATTTCATTAGACATAAATCATTTTCAATCAAAATCAAAAATTAATACAGAAATCAAAATGATACACATTATTGTTTCTTTAGACAAAAGATTTGATTTATCTTTTTATGTGATTGATTTTATATAAGTATGCTCAAATTTTTTATATGAAGGCCATCCAACAAAACTCGAAAAGCAATACAAAATCATCACAATACACATAATTGTTTATACCATACAAGAAATTAATCACTAGATTTAATTCTAACATTTTATTCCTTTAACATAAAACATGTAATTTTCATTATCATTTTCAAAATTACTAGCATGATCATTTTTCAACATGAAATTTTCAAAAAAAATAATTATTCTAAACTAAATTAAAAATGACTCATGAAAGGCATCATGTAATTTCAAAGTAAATTAAGAGGGTTTCGATTACCTCATCGTCGAATGTCGTTAATGTGTAGTTTCTCACCTCGCCTTTTTTGATTTTCTCCTTATCTTCGGAGGAAATCGATTATCCCAATTTGTGTTCTTCTTCTTGCATTCAAAGCAAGTAGTTGGGTTCTTTTTATTCTTTAATTTTTGGTTCATTAACTTTTTAAATTTTTTAATGAGTTCAAGTTCACCATCACTTGAGCTTATGCTCGAGTGGTCTTCAAATGTTCTATGTCCCAAATCCTTTCTGTTCTTTGGAAGGTGATTCTCAAGTTCTTCATGTGCATTGCACGTTAATTCATAGGTCATCAAGGACCCTATTGGTTCTTCGAGAGGAAAATAGTTCAAGTTTTTTGATTCTTGAATAGCAGTTACTTTTGAATCCCAAGTTTTAGAGAGTAAGCATAAAATCTTGTTAACGAGTTCAAAATTCGAAAAACTTTTACCAAGTACTTTTAGATTATTGACGACATTCGTAAAATGGGTGTACATGTCTCTAATAATCTCTCTTGGTTCCATACAAAACATCTCAAAATCGTGCATCCAAAAATTTACTTTAGAATCTTTTACACTACTTGTGCCTTCGTGTGTGATTTCAAGAGTGCGCCAAATATCGAAAGTCGTTTCATACAAAGAAACCCGATTAAACTCTGTTTTATCTAAGATGCAAAATAAGGCATTCATAGCCTTTGCATTAAGAGCGAAAGTCTTCTTCTCCAATTCATTCTAATCAATCATTGGAAGAGAAGACTTTGAAAATTCATTTTCGACAAAATTCCAAAGTTCAAAATCTATTGAAATAAGGAAGATCCTCATTCGGGTCTTCCAATAGGTGTAGTTCGTCCCATTGAACATGGGTGGACGTGTAATAGAGTGGCCCTCTTGATTTCTGGCGTATGTCATCTCTCTTGGGTTTTAATCCGATTGAGAGTTAACCTCGCTTTGATACCAATTGTTAGGATCAAGGTCGGTACTAAGAGGGGGAGTGAATTAGTGCAGCGGTAAGATAACGACGGTTTAAAACTTCATTTCGATAAAATTGTTTCTGACGTAGAAACGTTTCGTAAAGGTAATGCTTTGAAAGTGAAGTAAGAGCGTATTGAAGGTAGTTTGCAGTTAATGTAAATTGTAGGAAGTAAATGTAAACTGAGATTTAGAGTGGTTCGATCAATCATAACCTACATCTACTTTCGACTTTCTCCTCCAACAAGGTCACCGACGTCCCCTAGAGGCCTTCCTTCAATAGGCGAAGGCCAATCACCTTTTACACCCCTCTACTCCTTTTCACGGGTTTAGGAGACAACCCTTACAAGTACTCACTTACTCCTCTCTCAAACTAGTCTAACACTTTAGAAGAGAGAGAGGAGATCACATAAGATTTCAGTAGTGTTTCTTTGCTTTTAGGCTCTCTGTGCTTGTGTGCTTTAACCAGGGATGGGAGGGGTATTTATAGGCTTCGAGTTGATTCAAATTTGGAGTCTAAATCTTTCCCATCCCGGGTTCCTCGGGTACAAGCGGTACCACAACCTACACTGGGCGGTACCACCGCCTAGTGTCAGTTTGACTGACACTGTCCTGGGCAGTACCACTGCCTGGGGGGCTGTGCTGGGCGGTACCACTACCCAGACTGGCGGTACCACTGCCTGGCACCCTGCTAGGGGCGGTACAATCTCCCAGACTGGCGGTACCACCGCTGACATAGTCTCGAAGACTATGCCATGACGGTGAGACTTCTTTGGGCACTGTTTGGGCTTCTTATTGGGCCCAACACAATTCTTACATGGGCCTAGCTAACCCCTAATTGGGTTGGCCCAAATCCAAGCCTAATTATGTGCTAACTATGAAATCCTAAGACATTTGCTAAGCTAAACAAGTCCCTATGTCTATTCTTCCGGCGAACTTCCGGCGAACATCCAACGAACCCTCGGCGATGCTCCAGTGGACTCCCAGCATGCTCCTGGACTTCACGACGATCTTCTTGGTGAGTTCTGATGAGCTTCTCTGGCAAGCTCCGAGACTTCTCGGCTGGTTCCTCTAGAACTTCCGACGAACGTCCGGACTTCCGACGAACTCTCAAACTCCCAATGTGATCGCATCTTTGACTCCGAGACTTCATTTTGCTTCATATCTTGCTATCATAGTTAATCCAGCACATGTAAAATATACTTCGATCTAGACAATTAATACTAAGCATTAATCACGTTGTTCGGTCATGTCATTGGTCTCTCAACGCTTTGTCTGATTCTTCGGCACATCGTCCTCTCTTGCGGCCTATTGCCCAATCGGCCAGTTGACTCCGCAACTCTGATATTCTTGACGCAATGTCCGCTCTTCTTGGCCTGATGCCTGAATCTACGGCCCGAAGCCTTTTATCGATACGTCGACCGATCCATCGGCCCGACATCCAATCTTCTGACATATTCCTCCGGCACAACATGATTTTTTCTGCTTTAATTGTCTCACCCTAATCGAAGCATCCTGCATCACTCAAAATATAAATTAAAACATAAATACTTATAGATTAGTTTCATCATCAAAATCCAAGATTCAACAAAAGAAAGGAGAAGAAAGAAAGAGGGAGAGAGAAGGGAGATAGAAGGAAGAGGAGTTGGCGATTGCGAGTGTGGGAGAAGAAGGAAAAAGGAAATAAAAATATAGGAAGAAATGATACCAGGGCAATGCAGAATAGATTTTGAAAAAAAGCCGATAGTAGAGTTATAATTGCTAGAATAAGTTTTTCGGATTGAAAGTGATACCGGGTAATACAGAATATATTTTGAAAGAAAGTTGATAGTACAAGCGTAATTATTGCTAATCATAGGTGCCTTGCAAGCCAATCATATGAGCGATGACACGTGTGATATGACACACAGTCTTTTTGCTTATTATTATTATGATATTTTCTCACTTTATATTGTTTGTTGCATACATATATTGTGATGTCCATAGATCCGTGCAATGGAAATTGGATCATGATGAGATTACGATAATGAGACTGATTCACCTTTAAATACAAACCCTAAATAATATCGGTCATAGGTTACTCGAGAGAGACATCGAGATAATCGAACAAACTAGTGTACTATATACTCATCCATATAATGGAGGCGGTTGGTCTCATAGCTGCTCATGTGGGGATACTAGAGATATAGTACATGTACTCATTGGAGAATGAATTCACTTATTGATACACTCATTGAATGTTGGATGGTTGATGATGTCTTATTGTCAGATGACAATTTCATCGTCCAAGTGATATATTTAGTCCTTAGATTTGAGATACCAAAGATGTCCTGTATGAGTATTCCACTCTTTGATACCAGACTTCTAGGTCTAGAAGTTTCAAATCTAACACAGTTGGTCATCAAGAGTGGCAGCCAACCTTATGAGGGCTATTAAGTGTCGATAGAAAATCATGTTAGGACCAAAATCGACGTTAAGAGTGGGCTGAATTAGTGTTATCGGAAAACTTCAACGATTTAGAAAAATTATTTCGATAAAGCCCATATAAAAAATGATATTGAAAGTGTGCTTCACTTGAAGTAAATGTAATAAGTAATTAAAAAAGAGAACAATAGTAACGAAGAGCAGAAAGAGAGTGCACACCAAATTTATAGTGGTTCAGTCATCGTCACCTATGTCTACTCTTGATTCCTCCTTCATTGAGGCCACTGACTTCTATTATCGATCTTCTTTCAATGGACAAAGATCAACTACTCTCTTACAACTCTTTTTTTCTTTTCATAGGTTTAGGAGATAACCTTTACAACCCACTCACCCATTTCTTAAACTGAAATCAATACTTAGAGCTAGAGGAGCGAAATTCTCACAAGATTACAATAGCATTTTCCCCCATTTTTGTTCTCAGTTCATGTTTTTAACTTAACAGGGATGAGTGGGGTATTTATAGGCCCCAAATGGATTCAAATTTAGAGACAAAACGGTCTTATTCTGGATTTTCGGGGTACTGGTTGAACCACCGTCAGTACTGTGTGGTACCACTACCTACTAGATTGACAATTGGCGGTAGCACTGCCTATTAGTCTAACACTGGGTGGTACCATTGCCCAGTCTGACACTGACACTAGACGGTGTTAGGATCAAGTTGGCATTAAAAGGAGGGGTGAATTAGTGCTTATTAAAATATTACGTTGAATCGAAAGTTTTGTTTCAATTTAAACCCATATCGGAAATGCATTAATCATATAGAAGGTGTAAAGGGGAGTAAGTAGCTAAGTCAATAAGTAATATGAAGAAAAAGCAGAATAGGGATGACAAAGTAGAGATCACATCAGATTTATGTGGTTCGATCGTTGTGACTTACGTCCACTCTCGATTCCTCCTTGTTGAGGCCATTGGCATCCACTAATGGTATTCCTTCAATAGGTGAAAACCAACCACCCTCTTACAACTATTTCTCCTTTTCACAAGTTTAGGAGACAACCCTTATAAGTATCACATATCTCTTGAATGATCACAAAACTAAAAAAGGAGGAGAACTCTTACCACTTTTTTAATACTTTCACACCCTAGAATTTCAAGACTTTTGTTCATATTTTTATTGTTCCTTCATGCAGAAAAGGGTGGGGTATTTATAGGCCCCAATAGCTTAAAAAATATAGCAAAAAAATATCTCATCTCGGGTTTCCGGGGTACTAGCGGTGCCATTGTCATTATTATGATACTTAAAGCTAAAACAATTATTCTACTTGCAATTTGAGTTTTCCTATACGTCAATGGTTCAATCAAACTCTCGATGAACTTCTGGCGAACTCTCGGTAATCTTTTGGCGAGCTTTCGGCAAACTCCCAGCGAACCTCCGGCAAGCTTTCATTGCATCGTTTGATCCTTCAGTGTATCCCTTGATTCATTTGACCCGATGCCCGAACATTGACTCCGGCCTAACTCTGATTCTTCTTTAATCATTTTGCCTTTCTCACGATCGTAGTTAGTCCTGCATCACTTATCTCAACACATGGATTAGAATATTAATTCACCAATTGATGTCATCATCAAAATCTGAGATTCAACAATCTTCCCTTTTTGATAATAACAACCAATTGATGACGAAGTTAACCTTGACTCCCTTTATCTATATGCCATATTGAGATAAAGCAAACTTGAATTCAAATGGAATCATGACCTTTAAATTCAAGTGAAACAATTTTGATCATTATGATCGAATACAATATATCAACATTTCATACATTTTGTATCATTATAGATTAAAGTCATTCAAGTATGACATGCACAATTTCATCACTTCATACATGATAATAAATCACTTTGAGCATAACCTACATGATACTAAAGCATTCATCATTTCATACATGATATCAAAATTACAATCATTTTGAACATAACTTCATAATACTAAGCATATACTTAAAGCACCATTTATCACTTTAAGCATGATACTAAATTTAACATAACATATGCATTGTTAACCATTTATTACTTCATGCATGATACCACATTCAACAACATTTATCATTTCTCCCCCTTTGTCATCAACAAAAAGAAGAATCATTCAACAATTTATGCAACTATTTTAAACTATTCAAGTAAGTTTTACACCAATTTATCCAAGCTAGCAAATTTTTGAAATGAGAAGTTAAGCATAAACTTTGCATAATAACTACTTTTGCTTCTTGAAATGAGCAACCAAGTATTTTTGCTTTAGATATGCACGCAATTTTTGGTTCTTCTTAGATGTACAAGTTTCTTTCTTCCTTTTGTAATAAGAAGAAGAGGAAGAAGAATAAGGGAGGAATTCATTCATCACAAGAAAAATCAAGAGAGATAGCTTTGAGGTACTTGTGAAACTTGATCAATGAGAGAATGCAGGATAGCCTTCTTGTTAGGAAAGCATTCGGTACTAAGAGGGGGGGGTGAATTAGTGCAGGGGTAAAAATTACGTCGGTTCAAAACTTTATTGTAATTAAATCTGTTTCTGACGAAAAAATCATTTCATAAAGGTATTAACTTTGAAAGCATATGGAAGAGCGTAGTAGATGTAAGCAAGTAAAGTGGTTTGCAGTAAAGTAAATTGCACAGGAGAAATGCAAACCAGATTTGTATAGTAGTTCAGTCGTCGTGACCTATATCCACTCTGCTGATTCTCTTCCGTCGAGGCCATCGGTATCCACTTCAAGTTGATTCAAACTTGGAGTCTAAAAATATCCTATCCTGGGTTTCCTGGGCATGGGCGGTACCACCGCCTGTGCTGGTACATTGGGCGGTACCACTGCCTGGTGCCCTGCCACTAGGTGATACATGTTAGGATCGGAGCGGTACTAAGAGGGGGGGTGAATTAGTGCAGGGGTAAAAATTACGTCGGTTCAAAACTTTATTGTAATTAAATCTGTTTCTGACGAAAAATCATTTCATAAAGGTATTAACTTTGAAAGCATATGGAAGAGCGTAGTAGATGTAAAGCAAGTAAAGTGGTTTGCAGTAAAGTAAATTGCACAGGAGAAATGCAAACCAGATTTGTATAGTAGTTCAGTCGTCGTGACCTATATCCACTCTGCTGATTCCTCTTCCGTCGAGGCCATCGGTATCCACTATCGATCTTCCTTTTCACGAGTTTAGGAGAGAACCCTTACAAGCACTCACTCCTCTCTCAAACTATTCTAACACTTAGACTAGAAGAGGAGGATTCTCAAAAGAGATTATGATAGTGTTTTTCCCTTTTTAAATTTTCTATGCTTGTGTATGTTAACCAGGGATGAGAGGGATATTTATAGGCCTCAAGTTGATTCAAACTTGGAGTCTAAAAATATCCTATCCTGGGTTTCCTGGGCATGGGCGGTACCACCGCCTGTGCTGGTACATTGGGCGGTACCACTGCCTGGTGCCCTGCCACTAGGTGATACATGTTAGGATCGGAGCGGCACTAAGAGGGGGGGTGAATTAGTGCAGGGGTAAAAATTACGTCGGTTCAAAACTTTATTGTAATTAAATCTGTTTCTGACGAAAAATCATTTCATAAAGGTATTAACTTTGAAAGCATATGGAAGAGCGTAGTAGATGTAAAGCAAGTAAAGTGGTTTGCAGTAAAGTAAATTGCACAGGAGAAATGCAAACCAGATTTGTATAGTAGTTCAGTCGTCGTGACCTATATCCACTCTGCTGATTCCTCTTCCGTATTAGGGATAGAGGGATATTTATAGGCCTCAAGTTGATTCAAAACTTGGAGTCTAAAAATATCCCTATCCTGGGTTTCCTGGCATGGGCGGTACCACCGCGCTGTGCTGGTACATTGGGGCGGTACCACTGCCTGGTGCCTGCCACTAGGTGATACATGTGTAGGATCGGAGCGCACGAAGAGTGGGGGGTGAAATTAGAATGCAGACGGATTAAAACTCGTAGTTGAAAATGATTTGCGTAAATGTGTAGAGATTTCGATGCGACAAGAATGACTTAGTAAAAGTAACTCGGTAAAGTAAGGAGATGAAAATCAAAAGCTTGCTACTATATAAATAAAGGTTTCAGAAAGTTAAACACTCACACATTCAAGGAACACACCAATTTAAAGTGGTTCGGTCAAATGACCTACATCCACTTGCGAAGCCTTCTTCGATGAGGCTCCCAACTTCTACTAGCAAATCGCTTTAAAGGGAAAGGACCAAATACCCCTCTTACAACCTTTTTACAAGTGGTTCACACTCTTACAAATTTTTCAAAGAGAAAGAGGGAGGTGAACACTTAGGGTATTGAAAATAAGACTTTGCTAAGGACTTGGCTAAAGCTTTTTCTCAATTTCTAACTTCTTAAAAGGTGTATTCTCTGCTGAGAATTGAGGGGTATTTATAGACCCCAAGAGGATTCAAATTTGGGCTCCAAATTTTGAATTCCTTTGGGTTCCCGGAGCTAGCGATGCTACCGCTTGTCAATATCACATTGACCGTGTATTGGTGGTGCCATTGCTGTCGGTGGCGGTGCCACCTCCTGACCTTTCGGGTGCTGGGCGGTGCCACCGCCCGACCTTACAAGTCACTGGTTGGGCTCCAAATTTGGCCCAAACCAGTTCATATTCTGGCCCAATTGGCCCCTAACCAGGTTAGAGGATTAACTCTTAATCCTAACCCTAATTACATGTAAACTACGAAGTTAAGACATAGTCCTAAGCAGGTTTTTAATAGGCAACGTCGAACTCCCAGCAATCTCCCGGTCTTGTGGCGAGTTCAACAAGTCTTTGGCAAGTAACTGAACCTTCTCGGTGATCTCCGTGAATCTCCGATGATCTTTCCGGCGGACTTCCGAAAACTTCGACAAGTCCCCAATTTCTTCTCGGTTGGTTCCGACAGCACTTCCAACGAATCTTCGGACTCTCAGCGGACTCTCGAACACCCATCGAACTTGACTCTGGTAGACTTGCTTTATGTCTTCAAGCTATCATAGTTAATCCTGCACACTTAACTCAATAATATGGATTAGATCAATTAACCCATCAAATAATTTCATCATCAAAATCTGAGATTCAACAATCTCCCCCTTTTTGATGATGACGATCAATTGATGATGGAGTTAAACATAACTCCCCCTATCTATATGCTATATAATGAAAAGATAAAATCACTTGAATTCAATCTCTTTGAATTCAAGTCTAAACCGATAAGTTCTATCCATTGAACTTATCGTTATTCTCTATAAGCATAAGCAAATACGAAACTTCATATTTCTCAGAATTTTAAGCTATGAAAATTATTTTCAAGTCGAATGATAAAAGACAATTATCATTTCGATAAGAGATATGAACTTTCAACATGAATCTCATGATATAAATGTAAGGCATGATTTCATATGATCATGAGATGAAACGACAACCAATCTAAAAACTTTCATATTGTGATATTCTCAAAAAGTTTTGCGATGCATATAAGACATTTGCCTTACACTACATATTAGCTTTTGTAATTCATATTAGTCATGCTATCACATTGGCACAAGTCATCAATCTTTTGCTCATTCTTCTCCCCCTTTATCATCAACAAAAAGGAGATGAGACTTTAAGCGTATAATTTATGATCATAAAAACATTAGAAAAGGAATTCAGCATTAAGATCGATCATACAAAATTCATCTCATTAGAAAAATTCAACATTCATACAAAAAGGAGATGGCAAAAAAAAAAAAGACAACTTCAACTTGGCATTAAGATTAATCATACAAGGATCGCATGTCAAGGTAGCAGAATAAGAAGGTATTTCGATTAATCCTTAAGAGGAGATCCATAGTTCTTATACATGACATCTATTTTTTGATTCATTTATCGTATTTCCCTCAAAATTTCAGCTTGCTGTAATTGAATTTGCTCTCGCTGTGATTTGAGTTGCTCTTATTGTGATTTGATCTGATATAATTATGCCATAATGAGATCTTTAGAAGATGAAGCAAGAGCTGATTTTGAAGGTGATGTACCAAAGGGACTAGGAGGAGGAGATTCATTTCCCATAAAAATTAGTGTTTCGGGGTGTTCTACTAGTGGGGAAACTGGATCAGTCCTTCGAGGTTGCCTAACCCATATATCATTGCTAAAAGTGCACCTAAGTCTTTTGAGTAGGGATTTATTGATAGTGGTAAATCTATCAACTTGAATTATTTCTTCATCGGGTGAGACACAAATATTGTGGGCAAGTATTAATCAAGTGACTAACCTCCCATATAGTAACATTGTGTCTTTAGCTATTGTGTCTTACATATGTTGCCGGATTAAGTATCCAAAACAATTATGTTGGCCGGTCATAATCCAATACATAGTGCTTAGCTCTATTTGACTAATTTAATCATGATGAAATTGTTTAGGAAGTAGTATGCTAGTCATGATGTGATGAAGAAATTTAGAGTTGAAGGGCAATAAGTACTCACAACTTTTAGGAATCATGCCTAGGTTCGAATTTGCAAATATAGTTTCTAAGGCTTCGGAGTAGGTTGCTCCTATTGCATTGATATCCCATTTATTTCTAAAATAACATCCCCTATCCTTTTCAGTAATTTCAATTAATTCACATATAGTGCTATCAAATATTTGAATTTGTATTCCTAAGAGGTAGGTAGTTAATCTATCATTGTCCATACATAAGTTTGCGTAAAATAACCTAACTATCTTGGGATAAATTGGTTCATTGATTTGTAGGAGAGGTAAGGCATCTAAATATGCAAACCAACTAATGGGTTTTAGATTTCCAAGTTCATCTAGATCAACATGTTTGCCCTTATGTATTGTTCTTATTTTGAAATTAGGAAACCTAAGAGCTACTTCATTGGATCTAAAAAAGTTTTGGTCATAGGAATCTCCTTCCACCCTCTTCCCTTTTTTTCTTGATGATCTCTTAGGAGCCATATCTAATCAAGATGATAGATCAAGAAAAAACTATAAAGAATAGGCCAAATAATGAGAGGAAGAAACAAAGATTTCAGATTTTACCTTATGGAGATTTCCTTGGGAGGTAGAGAGCTTGATCCAACAATAATCCCTCTCTTAGGCTTTTAAAGGTTAGAATGAGGGTGAGAGAGGTTTAGAGGGTTTTGTGGGAGTTCTAGGGAGGGTTCTCACAGGTTGGGGGCAGTTCCACCGCCGACCCTAACTTTTCTACTTACATGAGGATTCTCGGGCGGTGCCACCGCCTGGACTATCGCTGGTTCTGGCGGTGCCACCGCCTGGGGACTGAGCGCCCAAGCAATACTATCGCTGGTTCTGGCGGTGCCACCGCCTGGGGACTGAGCGCCCAAGCAATACTATCGCTGGTTCTGGCGGTGCCACCGCCTGGGGACTGAGCGCCCAAGCAATACTATCGCTGGTTCTGGCGGTGCCACCGCCTGGGGACTGAGCGCCCAAGCAATACTATCGCTGGTTCTGGCGGTGCCACCGCCTGGGGACTGAGCGCCCAAGCAATACTATCGCTGGTTCTGGCGGTGCCACCGCCTGGGGACTGAGCGCCCAAGCAATACTATCGCTGGTTCTGGCGGTGCCACCGCCTGGGGACTGAGCGCCCAAGCAATACTATCGCTGGTTCTGGCGGTGCCACCGCCTGGGGACTGAGCGCCCAAGCAATACTATCGCTGGTTCTGGCGGTGCCACCGCCTGGGGACTGAGCGCCCAAGCAATACTATCGCTGGTTCTGGCGGTGCCACCGCCTGGGGACTGAGCGCCCAAGCAATACTATCGCTGGTTCTGGCGGTGCCACCGCCTGGGGACTGAGCGCCCAAGCAATACTATCGCTGGTTCTGGCGGTGCCACCGCCTGGGGACTGAGCGCCCAAGCAATACTATCGCTGGTTCTGGCGGTGCCACCGCCTGGGGACTGAGCGCCCAAGCAATACTATCGCTGGTTCTGGCGGTGCCACCGCCTGGGGACTGAGCGCCCAAGCAATACTATCGCTGGTTCTGGCGGTGCCACCGCCTGGGGACTGAGCGCCCAAGCAATACTATCGCTGGTTCTGGCGGTGCCACCGCCTGGGGACTGAGCGCCCAAGCAATACTATCGCTGGTTCTGGCGGTGCCACCGCCTGGGGACTGAGCGCCCAAGCAATACTATCGCTGGTTCTGGCGGTGCCACCGCCTGGGGACTGAGCGCCCAAGCAATACTATCGCTGGTTCTGGCGGTGCCACCGCCTGGGGACTGAGCGCCCACCCTGGGACTGCGCCCAAGCAATACTATCGCTGGTTCTGGCGGTGCCACCGCTAGCGTGCCAAAAAGATTTTTTCTTTCCCTCCCTTTTTTTGTTTTCAGAGGTGTTTAATTCAAGATGAGATAGGGTCTTGGATTGCTCTTTAAGATGTCATTTGAAATCGAAAAAAAGAAGTCAAATCCATGAGAACCAGAAAGAGGATGAAAATTTTCGATAAATACATACAATCAAGCTCATTCACAAGGACAATTTAACATGTCTAGTTCCCTTCTAATAAAGTCAAATTGATCTTCATTTAATGCTTTTATAAAAATGTCTGCTAATTGATGCTTTATGTCAATGAACTCTAGAATGACATTATTGTTAAGGACATGATCGCGTATAAAATGATGCCTAATATCAACATGCTTAGTTCTAGAGTGTTGAATTGGATTTTTGGTAAAACAAATGGCACTTGTATTATCACATTTTATAGGAATATTCTTCAAGTAAATTCTATAGTCTTCCAATGTATTCTTCATCCAAACAACTTGTGCACAGCATATACTTGCAGCTATGTATTCGATTTCCATCATAAATAGTGCAACTGAATTTTGTTTCTTGGAAGTCCAAGAAACAAGTGCATGTCCTAAAAATTGGCATGTTCTAGATGTGCTTTTCCTATCTATCCTGCATCCGCCAAAATCGGCATATGCATAAGCTATTAAATCGAATTTATTGGATTTCAGATACCACAATCCTAAATTAGGAGTTCCTTTAAGATATATAAAAATTCTTTTAACACTTTTAAAATGAGATAATTTAGGATTAGATTGAAACATAGCGCAAAGTCCTACACTAAACATGATATCCGATCTAGTCGCGGTGAGGTAAAGTATATCGCTTGGTGAAAGTACTCATAGGAGTGTTTATCGCTTTTGAACTATCCATGTTAAATCATTTTAACAATTCTAATATATATTTAGATTGATTAAGAAATATATGATCATTAAGCTGTTCAATTTGTAATCCCAAAAAGAAGGTTAATTCACCCATTAGACTCATTTCAAATTCATGACTCATACACTTGGCAAATGATTCACATAGTTATTCATCCAAAGAACCAAAAATAATATCGTCAATATAAATTTACATAATAAGAAAATTATTTTTAAAGTGTTTAATAAACAATGTAGTATTAACCTTGTCTTTGGTAAAATTATTTAAAATAAGAAAGGAACTATGCCTTTCATACCAAGCTCTAGGAGCTTGTTTCAAGCTATAGAGAGCCTTAGTCAATTTGAATACATGATTAGGAAGAAGAGAATTTTTAAATCTGGGAGGTTGTTCGACGTATACTTCTTCGGAAATAAAACCATTCAAGAAGGCACTTTTGACATCCATTTGAAATAGTTCAAAATCATTACTACTAGCATAGGCAAAGAGCATCCTAATGGCTTCTAACCTTGCCACATGAGTGAAGGTTTCTTCGTAGTCGATACCTTCTTCTTGGTTGAAACCTTTGGCCACTAGTCTAGCCTTATTTCTAACCATGATACCGCATTCGTCTTACTTGTTTCTAAAGACCCATTTAGTACCAATGACTAAATGGTCACTAAGTCTAGAAATAAGCTTCCATACCTCATTCCTCTCAAATTGGTTCAATTCCTCTTGCATTGCAATAACCCATGAATTATCTTTCCAGGCTTCGTTAATGTCTTTAGGTTCAATTTAAGAAAGGAATGCGGCGTTAGTATAAAAATTCTTGAAGGAAGAACGAGTTTGAACCCTTTTTGATATATCTCTTATAATTAGCTCCTTTGGATGAGCATCCATATACTTCCATTCCTTAGGTAAGGAAGAAGATGCATCCAAGTTGCTATTTAGAGGAGGGGGTTCATTTAAATTCAAATTATCAAAACCAAAATCATCATCAAAATTATTTTTATTTAACTCAAAAATTTTAATAAAAATTACATGAATAGACTCTTCTATAACTAAGATTCTTTTGTTAAAAATATGAAAAGTCATAGAAACGGAAGAGTAACTAAGAAAGATGCCTTCATCGGATTTGGCATCAAATTTCTCTAAGGTATCATTTTCATTCAAAATAAAGCATTTGCAATCGAAAACTTTAAAATAAGAAATATTTAGTTTTTTGTTATTCCATAATTTATAGGGAGTTTTTGACAGAGATGATCTTATTAGAACCCTATTCATGACGTAGCAAGCCGTATTAATGGCTTCAGCCCAAAAATACTTAGGTAGACTATGTTCATTCAACATAGTTATTGTCATTTCTTATAGATTTCTATTTTTTCTTTTAACTACTCCATTTTGTTGAGGATTTCTCGGAGTGGAGAAGTTGTAGTTATATCCATTAGATTCACAAAAACTTTGGAAGTCACGGTTTTGAAATTCGCCACCGTGATCACTCCAAATTGATGAAATCATGAAGCCTTTTTCGTTTTGAGTAAGTTTACAAAATTTAGAGAAACATTTGAAATAATCACTTTTGTGAGCCAAGAAATATATCCAAGTGTATCTACTATAGTCATCTACAATTACAAAGGCATATTTGCTTTCTCCTAGACTCGTCATGTCAATTGGTCCAAATAAGTCCAAATGGATCAATTGTAATGGTCTAGTGGTGCTAATTTGATTTTTTTGGTTTGAAACTAGTTTTTATTTGTTTACCTAGTTGACACGCATCACATACTTTGTCCTTAACAAACTTCATATTGGGAATCCCTCGTACTAATTCTCTAAATGAGATCTTAGATATTAGTTTCATACTTGCATAGCCTAATCTCCTATGCCAAAGCCAAGCATCATCATTTAAAGCGAAGAAGCACATTTCATTACTCAGTTCGTCAAGGTTGATGGTGTAGGCATTATTTTGTTTTAAAGCAATCATTGACATGTTATTGTTTGGTTTTTCAATAATGCACACATTAGATTCAAATCTAATGTTGTAACATTTATTGTATAATTGACTAATACTTAAGAGATTATGTTTTAATCCATCAACTAGCAATACATCATCAATTGAAAAACTTAATTTGTTACCTATGGTTCCCTTGCCAATGATTTTGCCTTTGTTGTTATCTCCGAAGGTGACATACCCTTCTTCTTTGCTAGTGAGCATAGAGAAATGAGATGGATCTCCAGTCATGTGTCTTGAGCATCCACTATCAGGATACCATCTCTTACTCCTAGCTTGTGGGTTTGTCTACAAAAGAGGATGATTTTTAGGTATCCATTTGATTTTAGGTGCCTCAAAAATTGATCTACCAATTTTGTTATTCATCATTGAACTATTTATAGTTCTTTTAGGAACCCATATCAACTTATGTGGACTAATTTTCCTAAATGGACATTTGTAAGCAACATGTCCGGATTTATAATAAAAGTTACATTTCAAATGAGGTGAAACATGTAATGTTGGTCCTTTAATGAAAGTGGTAGGATTTTGGTGAGATCCTCTTACAAAACCAATTTCACTTCTATTTGCGACGCGACCCTTATTTGCAAGGATCATGTTTAAGCCCTTGCTACCGACCTTAAACTTGTTTAAGGTCTCTTTAAGTAGTAATTTTTCATTTTTTTTTCTTGTAGGTGTTCACACTTAGAGCAAGGATAAGTTTGACTATCAAGCTTATTTTGTAGTAAGACATGCTCTTTCTTTAATATATTAAACTTCTTACTAATAGATTAGAGCAAGGATGCTTTTTATGTTCAAATTTGTTTTTGGTGTTACTTTTAAATTTATTCTTTCTTATAAATTTTTTAAATTTTTGAGTTAAAAGTGTAATGTTATCATCACTATCCTCATCACTTGATGTTCCTTTCAAGTGATCTTCTTGTGATGTAAGTGTCATGTCCTTCATGTTCTTTGGAAGGTGGTTCTCGAGCTCTTCATGAGCATGGCACGTCATTTCGTAGGTCATTAGAGACCCAATAAGTTCTTCGAGAGGAAATGTTTTAAGGTTCTTGACCTCTTGAATGACCGTAACTTTTGAATCTTAATTCTTTGGAAGGGATCTTAAGATTTTAGTTACTAGTTCAAAGTTAGAAAAACCTTTTATCAAGAGCTTTGAGTCCATTGATGACATCTATGAAACGAGTGTACATATCGGAGTCTCCGATGGATTCACTTTTGTCTCCATGTTAATTTCTTTTGTTTAATTTTGTTTGAATGATTCACTTTTGTCTCCATGTTAATTTCTTTTGTTTAATTTTGTTTGAATGTTAGTTTCTTTGGCTTAATTTTGTTGCCACGTCTCGCTTTTGTTTTACCTTTCTGTTTATAAGCTTTGCTGCCGGGGATATGCTACTAGCTTTGAAATATGGTTTGGGTTCAAGGCAAAATTTCAGTACAGGGTATCAAGTATTTATTTATTTGTTTGTTTGAGATTCACGCACTCAGAATTGCCTCTACGCTAAGCTCGGATCAAAAAAGATTTTTATTTTTTTATTCCAAATATCAATTCCGATACAAGCATTGCATTTAGGTGGTGGACATTGTTAATCGCTGTCAAAAAAAAAAAAAATTAACCTGGAAGTGGAAGCCTCAGCTAGAAGACGATGCAAATAAGAGTTTGGGTTGCCCGTTGACAGCTTATTAAGAATGAAGGTCTCGTTTCATTGGTGATATGGATGGTATCGTTGTCGTTGGTTCCAAACTTCTCTTGCCTGATTTGATGCGACCTTAACTTCAGATGTCGAGAGAAGTTGTCGTTGGGTTACTCTGAATTCAGATGTGATGAATAAATCAATCGTCTGCACCGTGACATGATGATGATGATGATGATGATGATGGTCCCTTCTATCTATGGTCGATGAGACCCACCCATCCATCCAAGTAGAAGAAAAAGTGGCATCGGGATGGATAGATTTTTCCCTGTCCTTTCTGACACACAGCTCCATCCATCATAGCTGACCGGAAGTTAGGTGCTTGATGCATATTTAAAAGCTAGCTGCAGTCCTTTTCTTCCACCAGTTTCAGACATGGCCACAGTCATCAGTCGTCATTGAGATTCAACCTTTGTACTGCTTAAACCTAGCAAAAGCAGTGCTCGTAAGGGTTTTAGTGTTCACAGGCATTGAGATTCAAAGGACTTGGTGTGTTGGCTCATCATCAGTCGTCATGTCAAAGAGAGAGAGAGAGAGAGAGAGAGAGAGAAAAGGATGGTGAAACAGAGACTTCAACCTATCGATCCAAGCACCTCATGACAGACTCGAAGAAGAAGTGGGAAGGGGTCATCTTTCACTCGGCAGCAGCTTGGTTCATCAATTTATATTGTTCCACCCACCCTTCATCATCAGAACTCGCTCATGCTGAAGCAGTGGGGATTAGCTGGCTTTTTTTCTCTGACTTAGAACAGCCATCATTTTTTCTTCTTCTTCTTCTTCTTCTTCTTGTATCACTCTCCCAATCATGTCGGCAAAAGAGAGAAGGAATAAGGAGATGATGATTCTGTGCCATGCTGCTCGATTTGCATTCGCGGAGGAAGGAATAAACCCATGCAATCGAAGCTAAAACGAGTACAGAGACCGAACACAATTCTGGAGGTAAACTTATCTGGTGGAGGAGTGAGGTACGGCAAGAGATAAGGCGAACGAGACCTTGGGAGACGTCACTGGGAACAAGGGTAGCAGCCGCGGAGGCTCCGCGTCCGTCGAAGCCCGCGGCGAAGGATGCAGGTAGAACCCCTTCTCGGCGATCGCCCGGTCCTCCGCCCATTTGGCAGCCGCCGAAGTCGGGTGGTGCGGCGGCCGGTTGAAGGGGTCGGGGATCAAGGGTGTCACCGGACTGAGCACCAGCGAAGGGAAGTCCAGCATGCTGGGCGACAGGATCTCCGGCTGCTTCCGAGGAGAGAATCCGGCAGCGGCGACGAGGGAGTTGGGGTTGGGGTTGGAGTTGAAGAATGATGGAACGAGGGGGCTGAGTACCTTGAGGTTCTTGAGGCTGTTCCGCCGCTCGTAGAGCTTGAAAGCAGGCTTTTTTGGGCCGGTAGCCTTGGTTGCCGGGGAAACCGGTGCTTTCTGTGCCGTCGAGCTAGCGGCCGCGGCAGCGGCGACGGTCTCGGCTGAGCCTGTGAGCATTTGGACTACCTGCTTGAAGGAGGAGGTGTCAGCCTGGACGAAGGTCGTCGGGTACGGATTCACCTCGCAGGCTTTCGGAATGGTTTTGGGAGGCAGAGCTGGTGGCGATGACGGTGACGGAGCTGCTGCTGGTGTCGTTGCTCCATTGTTGCGGCTGTAATTGCTGCTGCTGCTGCTGTTGGTTTCTTGAGCTTTCGAATGGTTTTCCATTTGATGCAGGGGGAGGGAGGGAAAACTCGTTGCTTTTGAAGAACAAGGAAACCGAGAGGAGCCAAAAGCAGGCAAGGAAAAAAAGAAAAGCTGGGAAAAAGGAGCGGGGAACAAACAGTACGGGGAGGGGAGGGGAGGGGGAGAAAGCGAGAGAGTAGAATGGTTTGTGAGGTGGTGGTGGAGGTGGAGAAAGGGGACAAGAAAGCTGCTGGGAGCTCTTCTTCACCGACCGGCTTCTCTTTTCTTGAAACACAGGAGGAGAATCTGTGTGTGCTGTTCACCGACCGGCTGTCGTTGTCTTGGAAACAAAAAAAAAAACACAAAGAAAAAGAAAAGAAAAGAGAGTCAGTGAGCTTCTTTTATTGTGTTGTATTGTATTGTATTCCAGAATACGAAAGTTTTATCTTCGAGTTGCCTTAGTCGTTTTGATGGAGATATAATGTGAAATAACCTTTATATATGAATAAGTACTAGAAGACTATAATACGCAGCGAAATTAAATGAAAGCACAATCAAATGAAACACTAAGATATATGTGGAAAATCCCTCCAATGTGAAGGGTAAAAACCATGGGACAAACTAGAGATAATCCACTATGAGAATAATGAATATACAAATCTCAATCTCTTGCCCTAAACCCTAGTAACAATCATAAGAGAATAATTGGGATACAAGGATCACGTCATTGTCTACAATATCTAAAACCTCCCCAAGTAATCACAGCAAGAGTCTATTGTAGATTTGATCTAACCTGAGATGAGAACACTGCTAGATGATTGAGAACAGTCTCTCTGCGTTGTCCTTGTCTTCTTCCCTTTCTTTCTCTTTGCTTTTCTGTCATTTTCTTCTCCTCTTTGGTGCTGCAAGATTATTGCTTGCTGCCCTCGTTGATATCCTGTTATAGCCTCTTTTCTACTCCTAAAACGCATTCACCACACCCCCCTAATAGTTAATTGGGTTAGGTTAAGAGGGGGTGTGGGTTGTGGGTTGATTCAGCCCACATTGGGCTGAATTTGGGGCTGTCAGCCCAACAACCTCCCCCTTCACCCATGAGGGAGGCTATCTCATGACTCCTCAATGTGAAGCCATGCCGCCCAGCTGTCGGCATATCTCTTGTCTTTCTTTGGTAAAGTCTTTGTCAACATGTCTGCTCCGTTGTCATCTGTGTGAATTTCTGAAGTTGTAACTGCTTCCTCTGTCAAGAACATTGCTAATCCAGTGTTATCTGACAGACTATATACATTTCGAATCCAGTGGTACTGACATCTATATGCTTTGACTTGGAATGAAACATTGGGTTCTTACATAAATGGATGTCACTTTAGCTGTCACAATGCACCACATAATTTCCTGTTTCAGCCCCAATTCTTGTAAAATTCTTTCATCCATAACATTTCTTTGCATACCTCTGTAACAGCAATATATTCTGCTTCTGTGGTGGAGAGAGCAATATACCTTTGCAACTTGGATGACACAACTCCCCCCTGCAAAAGTAAGTATATATCTGCATCTGTGTAACCTGTCAACACAAGTGGTCCACCTCCAAAGCTTAAACAAATCTTAGAGCTCCCTCTAAGATATCTAAAAATCCACTTCACTGCTGCCCAGTGCTCTTTACCTGGATTTGCAAGAAATCTGCTAGTAACACCAACTGCATATGCGATGTCCGGCCTCGTACATACAATTGCATACATTAAACTTCCAACTACTGAAGAATAAGGAACCTTTTGCATTTTCTCCTTCTCCTCATCACTTGACGGACTCTGTTCTGAGCACAACTTGAAGTGACCTGCAAGAGGAGAACCAACTGGTTTTGTATTGCTCATACTGAATCTTTCTAATACCTTCTCGATGTATTTCTCTTGTGACAACCAAATCTTCTTATTTTTCCTATCACGAAAAATCTGCATACCCAGTATTTGCTTTGCTGGCCCCATGTCTTTCATTGCAAAAGACTCACTCAGTTCCTTCTTCAACCTGTTAATGTTAGACATATCTTTCCCAAGAATAAGCATGTCATCAACATAAAGTAAGAGAATAATAAAATCATCACCAAACCATTTGATGTACACACAATGATCTGAAGCTGTTCTTTTGTATCCATTTTCTATCATAAATGAATCAAACTTTCTGTACCACTGCCTTGGAGCTTGCTTCAGCCCATACAAGCTCTTCTTCAACTTGCAGATAAAGTTCTCTTTACCTTTGACTTTGAAGCCTTCTGATTGCTCCATATAAATTTCCTCCTCCAAATCCCCATGAAGGAAAGTTGTCTTCACATCTAACTGCTCAACCTCCAAGTCCTGGCTAGCAGCAATACCAAGAGCAACACGAATAGAAGACATTTTAACAACAGGAGAAAATATCTCTTCAAAGTCAATACATTTCTTTTGACCAAAGCCTTTCACAACCAATCTAGCTTTGTACTTTGGTTGAGAACAATATTCTTGAGTCTTCAACCTGAAAACTCACTTGTTCTTTAAGGCCTTCATTCCATTTGGTAGTAGTACCAAATCATAAGTGTGGTTCTTCCAAAGAGCATCCATCTCTTCCTGCATAGCAACTAACCACTTCTCTTTCTGCTCACTTTCAACTACTTCCTAGTAACACTATGGTTCACCTGCATTAGTAAGCATCACATACTCATCTGTAGAGTATCTTTTGGAAGGTTGACGTTGTCTAGAAGATCTTCTCAACTGAGGTTCTATTGGAACTTGCTCTCCAACTTCTTCTTGCTCAACATGTCCTGCAGGTAGATCAACATTAGGCTCTACACTATCTTCCTGCACATCTCCCCCATCACCCTGATATACTGGAGGAATAACTGGGTCACAATCTGCTAATCCTTCTGCAGAAGTCTTGGCCGGTGTCTTCTTCCTCAAATCTTCAAAGGTTTGATCCTCAAAGAAAACTACATCTCTGCTTCTGAACACCTTCTGCTTTTCTGGATCCCAAAGCCTGTAACCAAACTGATCATGTGAGTAACCAAGAAAAATACATTCTTTAGACTTATCATCCAGCTTGGACCTCTCATTGTTTGGAACATGTGCAAATGCACGACAACCAAACACTCTCAAATGCCTGTAGGAAACATCTTTTCCTGACCATACATACTCTGCAACATCACCATCTAGGGCTATACATGGTGATAAGTTGATCACATCAACTATAGTCCTCAAAGCCTCATCCCAAAACCTTTTGGGTAGCTTGGCTTGTGAAATCATACATCTGATCTTTTCCATGATGGTGCAGTTCATCCTCTCTGCAATAGCATTATGCTGAGGTGTACCAGGAACTATCATCTCATGTTGGATCCCATGTGACCTACAATAATCATTAAATAATTCTATATACTCACCACCATTATCTCTTTGAAGACATTAATCACCTGATCTTTGGTCTTCAAAACATAGGCCCAAACTTTTCTGAAAAATCATCTATAAAAGTGACAAAATAAAGTGCACCACTTATACCAATAACATCAACAGATCCACCAGGAGTTTTTGTCCTCAAAGGACCACATACATCTGTATAAACACGGTCTAAGGTATGCATTTTTCTAGACAAAGCAGGACTAGCAAATGAAACTCTATGTTGTTTACCAGCCAAACAATCAATACAAGGGTTTAGATGTATACCTCTGAGATCTGGTAATATCTCTTTCTTGGAAAGAGCTTGCAGCCCCTTCTCGCTCATGTGTCCCAGTCGCCTATGCCACAACTCCATGCTGAAGTCTTTCTCTGTAGCATTTAACTGCTCGCCATAAGCTTTAGCCTGCAACCTGTACAAAGTATGACATTTCTTTCCACTAGCTATAACAAGAGAACCCTTACTGAGCTTCCATTGCCCTCTGTGAAATCTGCTTTCATAGTCTTCATCATCCAGTCTTCCAACTGAAATTAAATTCAGCCTCAAGTCAACCACATGCCTCACATCCTTAAGTACCAACTTGCAGCCAAGGTTGGTCTTTAAATGGATATCACCCATGCCAATGATGTCTGTTGTGCCATAGTTACCCATCTTCACAACACCAAAATTTCCAGACCTGTATGTAGAAAAAAACTCCCTCCGTGGTATAGCATGATAAGAAGCACCTGTGTCAATCACTCACTCAAGATCCTGACACACACAAGAAAAAATATCATCAGAAGGAGACAAAATCAAATAATCACCACCCTGCACTGTAGCTGTAGTATTATCTTTTGACTTTGTAGACTCCACTTCTTTTCCCTTTTTCTTGCTCTTTTTAGGTTGCTTACATTGGTTCTTGTAATGTCCTTTCTCACCACAGTTATAGCAAACAATATCTTTTCTTGATCTTAACTTGCTTCTACCCATGCGTGAACTGCTTCTAAACTTTGACCTTCCTCTGTTCTCTGAGATAAGTGCTTGTGAATCATTCTGAGATGTTGCTAAACTCTTTCTTTTCAACTCCTCATTTAACAAACTGCTTGTTACTTGATTCATAGTGACAACACCATCTGGCGCAGAATTACTAAGGGAAACCACTAATGTCTCCCAACTTTCTGGTAATGAACTGAGAAGTAACAATGCCTGCAACTCATCATCAAGAGACATTTTCATAGAAGATAACTGGTTAATAATACTCTGCATTTCATTCAAATGCTCAGCAATAGAAGCACCCTCTCTATATTTTAGGTTCACAAGTTTTCTGATCAAAAAAGCTTTGTTGCCAGCTGTTTTTCTTTTATAGAGACTTTTCAACTTTTTCCAAAGAGAATATGCAGAAATTTTAGTAGAAACATGGTGAAAGATACTATCTTCAAGCCACTGTCGAATAAACCCAACTGTTTTTCGATCTAACATCTTCCACTCATCATCTGTCATAGTTGTGGGTTTTGCACTATCCCCCTGCAAAGGTCCATACAAATCTTTGCAATACAAGAGATCTTTCATTCTTAGTTTCCATATCATCCAATTATTTTCATTTAAACTAATCATGCGAGAAACATTACTGGCCTCCATGTTCAAATACAAAATTAAATTACTACAATCCTACTCTGATACCAGTTGATGGGGATATAATGCGGAATAACCTTTATATATGAACAAGTACTAGAAGACCATAATACGCAGCGGAATTAAATGGAAGCATAATCAAATGAAACACCAAGATATACGTGGAAAACCCCTCCAATGTGAAGGGTAAAAACCACGAGGCAAACTAGAGATAATCCACTATGAAAATAATGAATATACAAATCTCAATCTCTTGCCCTAAACCCTAGCAACAATCACAAGAGAATAACTGGGATACAAGGATCACGTCATTGCCCATAATATCTAAAACCTCCCCAAGTAATCACAGCAAGAGTCTACTGTAGATTTGATCTAACCTGAGATGAGAACACTGCTAGATGATTGAGAACAGTTTCTCTGCGTTGTCCTTGTCTTCTTCCCTTTCTTTCTCTTTGCTTTTCTGTCCTTTTCTTCTCCTCTTTGGTGTTGCAAAGATTATTACTTGCTGCCCTCGTTGCTGCCCTTTTATAGTCTCTTTTCTACTCCTAAAACGTAGTCACCACATCCCCTAATATTAATTAGGGTTAGGTTAAAAGGGGGTGTGAGCTGTGGGTTGATTCAGCCCACATTGGGCTAAATTTGGACTATCAGCCCAACATCCTCTCCCATCTGTAATCCGCCAAGACTTGTTCCAGTTGCAAGGATGTGTCATCTGATATGGTGTCAAAAATAGATGGCAAGTAAGTTTATGATCAATTTCTATGGGCGAAAATGGAAACCAAAACTTCAAATCACTCCTACCAAGGAAACATCGTATTTCGATAGGGTGAGTTTGGTTGTGGAGGTGAAATACCACTAGTGCTGTTTAACACAAAGAAAATTGATATGTAAACAAACCGTCTTTGTCACTGCTTTTTAGTGACAGGGTGAATCATGCGGCGGTGGTGTTTGGGTAGTCTGCTTGTGGTTTGCGAGGACTTCGTTTACACTGGACTAAAACTTGGTTGTCAGCACAGCATTCGTCACGTCACTTCTGCATGGCTGTTCTGCATGTGATTGCGGTGGCCCAAATCATGATCATGATCATGATATGATTCTCGTATATTTTCTCGCGGAATTATCGATCACTGGAACTGTTACTGATGTTTTATCGTGGGTGCACAAGTAATGAGCCATCATGAAATTTCATGATTAGAGCATGCATGGACATAGGAGGATTTGGTAGCATCTACTGCGGAAACGATGAAAGATTTAATGGTCCCAATTGCAATTACTGACCAAACATTATCAGTTAAATAATAATTTTAAAAAAAAGGAAAAAAAAATCCGGGGAGACCATCAATTAATTTGAGATCACAAGAGGGACGTCAATGTTAGCAACTAGACTCAAACGCACAATATCCGTATAATAAAGGAACGGGTTTATTAGTCATGGATGGAAAGGAAAAACATAGTTGTTAAGCATGGAAAGGAAAAACATATATATATATATATATATATATATATATATATTTTATATAATATATATAATTAAAAAAATCATATTTTAAAAATTTTCTCCTAATTTCTTGTATCGTGTCTCAGAACAATGAAATAATTTCTTCATAGAATTACTCGATCAATATATCTATCAGATATCGGAACATCCATGTATGTCAGTAAATTGATGTTAAAGAAAAAGTCAAAAAATATTCAAAATATTATTAAAAAAATTATATTTTAAGATTTTTCTTCTAATTTCTTATATCATGTGTCAGAACAATGAAACGATTTCTTCATAGAATTCCTGATCAATATATCTATTACTACTACTGTATCATGTGTCATACATTGATATTAAAAGAAAAAAATCAAAATATATATATATATATATCTATATATATATATATATATATATATTATATATAATATATATATATATATATATTATATATATATATATATAATTTAAAAAATCATATTTTAAAAATTTTCTCCTAATTTCTTGTATCGTGTCTCAGAACAATGAAATAATTCTTCATAGAATTACTCGATCAATTTGAAATATTTCTCATAGAATTACTCGATCAATATATCTATCAGATATCGGAACATCCATGTATGTCAGTAAATTGATGTTAAAGAAAAAGTCAAAAATATTCAAAATATTATTAAAAAAATTATATTTTAAGATTTTTCTTCTAATTTCTTATATCATGTGTCAGAACAATGAAACGATTTCTTCATAGAATTACCTGATCAATATATCTATTACTACTACTGTATCATGTGTCAATACATTGATATTAAAAGAAAAAAATCAAAAATATCTAAAATATTATTTAAAAAAATCATATTTTAGGATTTTTTTTCCCTAATTTCTTGATATATAATTATATTAGGAAAAAAAAAAGTATCCAAGTGATAAATGAATACGAATTCAAGGTTAAAGTCAAATATTGTCTTTCAATTATATATTTATAATCCCAATCATATATAAACCACTACTTGGTGTTTGCTAAACCATCATAATGATAACTTGAAGTTAATCAGTGAACATAACACACATTTATTTGCCTGATTTAAACAATGGATTTTGCAAGTTTTATTTTAAGTTTTTTCTCTTCGTAACCTGGAGCTGTTGGATCTCAGGTCAATGTATTATCTTCCTTTGCAACCATCCTGGAAGCAACCACACATCAGATGCTAAATTAGGAGCTGAGCATAACAAGAACCAATTTCTTATGAAATGAGGAACTGATTGACAAATTTCAGAAAGAAAATTGTAGCAGCTATTTCAGAAATTGTCCTATTTTTGGCCAAACCTACAACTAACCCAAAGGGAAATCCTAAAACATTTTGATGATAAATACTACAACAAAATGATAGTGGTTCTATGGCTTAAATATACTTGCGTAATCTGTCAACAAAATCTTTTCATAGTATAGTAGTGTCATTGAACATTGGTTTTATGGTTTCGATGCCAATTAAAACATAATCTCGAGAATAAAATTTAACAGAAGATGACTAATGAAAAAGGGTAACTTGAAACTACCTGGATTGAGATCTCCTCCTGTGTTGGAGAAAAAGCTTTCCTCACAAATTTGGCGCCTCTAGTGCAGAGAACTTGGTATTCAGCACATGAAAAATCTAACTGTCAAGCTTGACCAATAAAGCATTCATTCATTCATTCATTCATTCAATGAGAGCAATTGATTAGATATTGCAATGGTAGTGTGAACATTTTCATTTATCTTTTGTGCTTAACACACCGTTGTATGTGTATGAATGTATTTATCAAGAGTTTGCTAGAAAAAAAAATGTATCTGAATAAGCAAGCATGTGGGAGCAATTAATTTGCTACAAGTGCTCATAAGCTTCTTAGATAGTACAAATCTAGCAATTCTCGGTTGCACCTGCCACCTAAAGGACTGCGATGAGTCCACAGAAAACATTATGGACTCTATGCACATTCTATGCTAAGGTAATGTTGGAGTAAAATTTAATATACTAGGAGTGCATGCGATGATCTCATACCAAAAGATATGAAACTTTAATGAAATAAAAGACAGATATATGAGTTATGACAAGTAGGAGTATAGCACTTCATACTCAGTTCTCTCTCTCTCTCTCTCTCTCTCTCTCTCTCTCTCTCTCTCTCTCTCTCTCTCTCTTTCATATTTGTATTTGGAGGTCTGTGAAGTAAAGCTACAAGGCATCAATTTTAATGTCCATGATGGCTTGGTTAAGATACCAAGTTAAATAGGAAGCTAAACTATGCTAGTAATTTCTATGTGAATTTGGGAAAACACAACTGAAGCACAAAAATGACAGGGATTGGATCAATTTTCAGTAAATGAATCAAAATAGACAACAGAAAGAAACTGAATCTGCATTTATTTTATTGGTAACATTCTATTGAGTGCTGCTTAGAATCAAGTTTTAGGGGGATTCTCTCCCTCTCTTTCTTGCATCCATCATATAAATATATATATATATATATACCAGATGGAAGAGGATCATAGAGAAAGCAGGTTTTGGCCTAACCAGGAAGCACTTGCCATGGCATGTGTGGTGGTATGTGCATAAAATGCGATGCTGGTTTAAAATGATCACACTTGGCAAGTCGAAATTTCCTTGACTAGACCATAGATACAATATAGAAAACCAATGTTGAAAGAGACCATATGCCAATGCTTAACAACCTCCAAAAGAACTCAACAACTAGCTTAGCTGAAGACCATTAAATATGTTAACAACGGGAGGACAATAATCAATCCAAAATGCAGAGACTGTGTATCGTTATCTTTTTCTTAAACTTCTGGGTACGAGGACATTCTCCCACTGCCAATTTAATGATTAATGGATACCAATTCTTGGCATTTGGCAAATTTCTCCAAGAATATACAAGTCTGGTCTTCTCACAATTAGTTCATGTAACTGGATACACGTTAAAAATAGACACCCGTCTGACTTGATAGACAAACAAGTATTAGGAAGTTTAACATTAAAAGTACAACATGAATGTTGGGAAATTGTACGATGAAACATACCGATTGATATCTGGAGTGACAACAGAAGTTATGGTCAGTGGCTGCTGCTTATCAGAAAATTTAGGAACTATGGTAATGTAAAAGAAATATCACATTACATCTAAAATTAAAATAGACTCACATGAATGGGCATATTATGTGAAAACCAAACTAACAAAGATACATATTATGTGACGTTGTGGTGTAATGACCAAAAGGAACTCAGACATGAATGGGTATATATCTCTGGACGTCAGTTTGATTTGTCATGGAGAGATGTCATGAAAGTAAATTACCTATGACAATAGACAAAAGTACTTAAAAGGATAAGAAAAAATTAAACGAGAATAGTGAACTGTAATAAAAGAAAAGCGTATCGACATAGAAAGTGAAAAGCTGTAGGAACTGTGTAAACATGTGGTGATCAATGTGAGAGAGCAGTGATGATCATTCATGCAACTATTACCACAGTGTATGTTAGAATCTTGAAAGTTACTATGGATCACTTGTATGCTAGTATTGTACCAGGTACTACAAGGGCAAATGTAACAACAGTTGGCATGAATCTGGATGAAACATTAGTGACAGCAATAAGTCACTCATGTTACCACCGAGTGTGTGCTGGCGCACACTTAGCATAACACAAGATGATTACTGGGACATTTTGTTTCCAAGTTTTATTTACTAGAATGAGGAAGTTGCTATAAATAAGCTGACTAAGGCATGCTGCTCATTGTGTTCTGAAGATACCCTTCTGAATGTTTCGGAAATGTCCTCAAAAAAAAAAAAAAAAAAGTCAGATTAGAAAAGTTGGCTGTACAAAACTAAAGAAAAGACAAAGGGATGACAAAAAAACAGAAATGGTCATCTTTTGGCTGACTCTGACTGGTGTATGGCTTTACTAATATAAACAGAGGTGTCAAAAACCCATCCCCTCCTTCAAAAGATGTTTAAAATAAGATTATGCGGAGAAAATTTTGGATTTCTAGAACATTTTCCAACTCATCATGATCAAATGATGTTTTGGGATGGAAGTACCTTGTTGGAAGATTAAGAAGACAGATTTCAGATCTTGTAATTAGATCAATATATTAGGTCTTCTTTATGACCATTTAAGGTAACCATTATATTTCTTCCTCGCACAGGCAAAACTTCTCAAAAGATTTATATTTAAATATCTTTTTTAAGCATACTCAATAACTGTTCATGGTTATTTTTGTATCATATAACAATATAAAATTAGGCATGAGATTGTAAAAAAGATTTAACGTGAGATGCAAACACAAAGCAAAACCATTCAATACAGCATTGTATATATGATGCCCCTAACAATCTAATAAATCTCAGAAAAACAGGAACATTAAAAAAAAGAAAAAACAACAATAATTGATTGTATCAGATGATCTTGTATTCTATGATATCATATATCCCATTTAAATTGGTTTCATGCTAAAGCCAACTCCAGCTTGCTGCCGAGTAATAGCAAAGAACAAATACCATATTAATCACACTGACAGATAGAGGAAGCACCAAAACCTAAATTCTTGCACAAAAATCTTGTTGTTCCCAATTTCCCACATTCTACTATTACACTGTTCTAGCAAAAAGGTGCAGTGTTACAAAGTATTCATGCCTTGCAAAACTATACGATAATGGGTAATTCCCAAGCATTTTCAAATAATTATATATCAACAACAATGTCTGCAGATGGAAAGAAGACGAAGAAGAACGTAAAGGATAGTGAATTAGAACTAAGACTACGATGATACCAAGAAATTGAAATTTAATTGTGTTTCTCATCTAAAATCTATGCAAATATAATATAGCATTGTTTATTGTAAAAAAAGATAAAATGGAAATATTTTTCAGACAAATACCAACAAATCATTCCTATATGAAAAATAAATTTCATTGGAAATAATGCATATTGTAAAAGGACATGGAACAAAGAGCAGCATCGCCTTGTCCAGACTTTTTGACTATCAGTCAAATGTGACATGTTAAATTTCATTTCATATTAGGTTGTTGGTTCATGAGCTAAGGACACAGATCTATCATCATTACATAATACAAACAATTTAACAGGAACATGACTCAAGAAATTAAGAAACTTAAAGATCACACTTGATTGACATTAGATAGTGAACATAAACAGCAAAGTTTGTGTATTGACCACATGGTTGTAAATAGCACTGATAAGCCAGTACATATCAATCATATGGATTTACTGATGACAACAAATATTGACTATTTATTTTTTTAACATA